>PQXP01000379.1:0-25368 GCA_002973495.1 Apiotrichum akiyoshidainum
CWGGTTGAAGAGCTCGGGAGGGAGGCGTTCGGTCAAAGTGACGCTCCACCGCGTCTCGAGTCGCTGGACCGTCAAGAAGCCAACTCCTATATGTCAGTGCAAGTATCTATGCAACCTCACCTATCAATGCCAGTACATAGCGGCGGTTACCACAGCCCACCTGGCATTAGTTGTCGACCGGAAGTGCAAACGCACCCATGCGTTGTAGCTCATTACCGCCAGGGCAGGGCTCTCGGTTTCCTCGTCAAAGGCAAAGGGGTTGCCGCAATCCACCAGGGCGACTCGGCCAACATCAGGTCCAGTCGATGCTTCCGGGTCAGTACAGGAGAGGCGCAGAACATACCTAGTGTCGGTTCCGAGGGAGCAGAAGAATCACTGGCCATGCCTCGTTCGCGTCCTGCACCGTCCTCGTAGCTGAGACCAAACAGCGTCGGCGCAACACGCATCCCGCTCGCCTTGGAGATGTTGTCTTCAATGTCAAGGATGTGGCAGTCGGTCTTTCCAGTTTCTGGCGACAGTCGCAATCCACGACCGACCATTTGCGCGAGGAGGTTCTTGCTCTTCGTCGGGCGCGCGAGCACCACACAGTCGATCTGGGAGGTCAGTATTGGCCAACCAATGACACCTGACCTCGCGAATGTCTGTACCCTCCGTGAGAACCTCGCAGTTGACGAGTACCGGAAAGTCGCCAGCGGCAAACTTCGCGATCGTGTCTTTGCGCTCTTTGGGGTCGGTGTAGGCGGAGATGGATCGTGCGTCCACTCCCGCCCCGCGGAACGCTTCCACCAACGCCGAAACGTGACTAAGGTCCACCGCAAACACCAAAGTAGACCGGCGGGACGCTGGCGTCAGGTAAGAAGAGGCCCTCACCTACAAGCTTCGTGGAGCCATGTCCTCACTACCAAGCGATTCGTGGCGGGGGTGTTAACATGTGTCGCCAAAGATGCAGCGTTGTAGTCGCCTTTACTACTGATCGTAACTTCGTCGAGGTCCAGCTCGGCACGCACGGCAGTGGCCCGTACAGGCGACAGCCACCCTTCCTGGATCATGGTACCGGCCTCCCGGTGGAAGACAATCTCCTCGAACGCAGCGCTGAGGGCCAGTTGGTCATGGCGCGTAAACGTAGCGCTGAATCCAATGATTGGAACCCTGTTTCCATGGCCAAATCTGATATTAGCAACCGGTAAAACAACCACACACGTTGAGAAGGGGCCCGTAGATGATGGGATCCGCACTTGGTCATTAAAGTAGTGCAGCAGGCGGAGATATCTATATGTGTCAGAAGAATGCGGCAGGTTCCACCTACGACAGCGAAGCAGCGTGATGAGCTTCATCGACGATCACAAGCTTGAAATCGTTTGGGTCGAACTTTGCGAGCCGTTCGGCGTTGTTGAGGGTCTGGTAGGTCGCAACGGTGCTGACACGTTCAGCTGGCTTCCTTCCATGCTACTCACACATCAGCACGACCAGTGGCAATGCGGCGAGCCTGCTCAACCTCGACAGTGCTATCGGGTAAGATGCGGCGAGCAGTAGCCTCCGCTTGGAGCGCGAGCTCGACACTGCCCACGATAATGAGGACCTGTCGTCGACGTTCGTGGATCACCCTCGGAATGAGATTCATGAACATGACCGTTTTTCCGCTGCCGGTCGGAGAGGATACACCGATGCGCCGCAGACCCCTACTGATACCCGCTAGACAAGCGTCAATGGCCTCTGATTGGTATGGCCGGAGTGTAGGTGCGGGCGCCGACTGCACCGGCTCGTCTGTAGCTGCTCGTTTCACTGTCCGTCTCCGAGGTGTCGATTTGGTTTGGGCAGCAGAAGGGGTATTCGGACCTATCTCTGATGCATCAAGGGGTTTGGATACAACCTCCTTCGCTTTGCGGGGCTGGCTGCGTGATCCTGTTGCAGTGTTGTGGGACGCATATCGGATCGTGAAGAAGTGGTGAACGACAGGTTCAGGCAGCAGCCCTGGTTGGCGAGGTGCCGGAGCCGCAATGGGGCAGTATGGAAGACGCGCAGAGCGCAACCTCGCTGCCCGTCTCAACGCTATGAGAGCCATGTAAGCATGCAGTGGTGGTGGGTGGTGGGTGGTGGTGGTGGTGGTGGTGGTGGTGGTGGTGGTGGTGTCAAGAAAGAAGCACAGGACAAAAACAACAACAATGACGCTCGGGCGCTGGACGGAAGCAAATGAACCAGTGCACAGCGTCATTATTAGTCTGGATCGTCTGCCGCGCTGGAGTCTGGGACCCATTTCATCTCTAGTCTCAGTCTCTATCTCTCCTCACTCGTCTCCACCGACATGCCCGACTCCGCCGGCCTACGAACGGTTCGTGGTACACTCGCCGCGCTTGTCATCCCATACATCTTCGTCAACATTGCCATCCCTGAGTTCCACTCCAGTACGTCATCGCAAACCCACAATCCCCAACCCGACAAGACCAGAGGCTCACTCTTCAGATGGCAGGGCGCTCAATAGCTTAGAATCGCTACAGATCGCGAATGGAGCGTTCTTTCTTGCCTCCCTAGTGTGGTATGTGCCTTGTATCCTCCGGAGCGCTTGCACGCGTACTTACGGCAGGCTCGCGACGAATCGCCAGCGACGCACTGGGTGGTTTGTTCTGCTTGGCGCACTGGCTGTTGGCATCACCGAGACCGCTGTTCTGTGGGATTGTCGGGAGAATGAGGCCTACCGGTTCCCACTTTGGTGAGATGCCGAGAGTGTTCTTTTCTGACGTCAGGGCCATTATTGTCCAGACTGTAACGTCGGCTATCTTTGGCACATTGGCAAGTCTAAGGAGTCTGCGCACATTGTTTCTAACCCCAGATTGCGGTCGATGTCGCTCTCACCCTTGCAGTCCGCGGAAACGGGGACGACAACGAGGGCCTGGATGGCCAGGGCGAGATCCAGCTCGCAGAAGACTACGAGGTCGTTCCCCGCGATGTCATCGGAGGCCATCGCACCATTCTGTACCGTTGGGCCGGTTATGTGGCGGCTCTGCAGCTGGTGTTCGCAAATGGTGCGCTGTCGATGAACCAGTTTATGAACCCGGACACTACCTCGTCTGCCGTGGTGGTGTACGTTGCTGTTGGGTTCGGGTTGACTTTACTCTTCTATGCGGCCCTCGTGTGAGTCTTTGTACTGGTTCTGTGTCCTGATGCCGACGCTGATGACAGGGCGGTACGCGGACCGTGGTCGACCCCGTTGATGGGCCGCTTCTACCGCTGGGCCAAGGTTGGGCTTGTGAGCACCGTCATATTCACTGCCATTTCGGCTCCGTTTTCCTTCCCCAGGTTCCCGTCGCCCGGTAGGAACCCTCCCACCGCCCGCGTCCAGTATTACTTGTGAGTCACGGAAGCGAGACGTTATCCCTTCTAGTATCAACTCACAACGACAGTGCATGGGCGTTTGCTGTCGCTGGCGCGGTCGGCGTTGTGGTTATGGTGAGTCTTCAGGGAGGAGGAGAAGAATAGCTTTCACTGACCGCAGCTCGGCATCATTATCCGGTTTGAAAGCCGTCTGCCCCAGGAAGGACAGGAAGTGGCCTCGCCGACGTACACGGACGAGGAGCAGCCACAGCAGTAGAGCTGCGGGTGTCCTGCTACCGCTGCCGATGGACCTGTGACTTGCGCTCACGGTGTCCCACGTAAGCCGTCCAAATGAACCAATGTTATATCGCTTCAATCTTTGAACTTCGAGACTTCATGGATCTTTTTGTTGTCGTCCATTGAGAACGATGGCGGCCCGCCAGCCTCTAATTCTCGTATGTGAAGGGCGGTCGCAGATGCAGCGCCTCTTAAAGTGGCCGCACCGAGGTGCTGCAAGTTCGAATTCTGACTTGCGGTACTGTCGCAGAAATGGACATGCTGACAGTCGCCCTGCCGGCTGTATCACCTACCAGGGTGTCGGAGGTGAGGTCCAGCAGACCTGGCTCGTGCTTCGAGCTCCGGTACACCTTTCAGCGACTGAAAGACAAGCAGCGCTCCCGCACCACACTGTCCTCAGCTGTCCCCTCGTCTTTGGGCCTCCAACCTCGGGGCAACGATGCGACAAGTTTGCCACCCTGGCGGCATATGCACATGGGCCGTCACACCACGGTACCGCCCCCACTTGGTCGTGACTCTGGAGAGTTGGAGAGAGGATAGCCCCGCACACCACTGGGATCCCAGCATACCGCGCTTCCACAGACAACTGGCAACGTCAAGGCGTTTGAAACTGAGATTCAAAGGGTGGGTGACCAACGAGCGTGCCACTCTCTAGTTGTCCGGCGGAACCCCGTGTGCACACAGCGACAATTCGAAGTAAGTGCATGATTGCGTGGGAGGCTGTACTGAGAGGCGCAGCCGGCTTTCCGTCTATGCATGACGCCGCAGGATGCTGGTAGGATCACCCAGGCGCACAAGTTTGTTCCAAGAGGCCCGTTGGGACAAGAGAAGCCAGCCGAGGAGCGAGCAGAGTCCAGCTGAAGCAACCATACGGTGGGATTGACTTGTGCTCACCAAGTAGTGACCTAGTGGGCCGCTCTTAAAACACCGCCGTCCCTTGGCGCAGAAACTGCATGGCGAGGGACAACCTTCTCTGTCGAGTCACGGAGGCAGGGTACAGGGCCTGTGGGACGGGCCTGCAGCATGTTCTGGCAAGCTGTTACATTCCGACACGGAGTGGACGGGACGGGCTCCTGGGGCAATCAGGAGGGCGGAGTGGACGTTTGCCGACATCGGGGCTATGGCCAGTGTTGGCATGTTACTCGTTGACGAGCAAAACCCGCAAGTACTGGATCGCCGATCGGGTGCAAGGGAGAGAGGGCAACGTCTATAGAGCAGAGCTCGCCGTGATAAATTACTCGTACTGAAAATACAGGGACATGTCGAGCAACGTTCCGAAGTTCCGATGGTGGTGGGATGGAAACGTGCACTCGTTTGCAGGTGGTATCAGTGGCAAACAGAGGACAATGGGTGTAAGAAGGCTCCGTAGATCGATCACGAGCGTCATTGGCAGAGGGCATTCTGTCGGCCTCTACCCAGACGGGAGATTGACCATCGCCGACCGGCCGGCTGATGACGACAGAGCACAACCCGCAACGTTCCCTGCCATGTCATGATACGGCCGACACTTATTGTTTGCGGGTTGGGCCACTGGTCATGGTATGTGGCACTGTCGCCGCAGCAAATGTTGTCATGGCTTTATGTCGGAATGTCTGCCTGTCCTTGGAGATCTATCTCTATTTTCGTGAAGAACGAACATCCAGAGTCCCGGACGTTCTCAGTACCTCTGTCGATAATGACAAGGTGCCGGAACAAGAGCGAACCACTGCCTCTGTCATGTATTGTATCGCCGCTCTTTGTTTAGGAAGGGGAGATGCATGGTGATGTTTGGTTGGCTGGTTGGCTGACTGGGACCCTCGCACAAGGAAGAGCACACCCACCTGGCTGGCGAGCGGGCATACCGCAGACAGCCAACAAATGGAGCTGGAGCTGGATGTGGCGTGCGTGGCGCGTGGGGCCGAGTATCCGCAGCTCCGCGGTGCATATCGCGACCAAGCGAGCAGTCAGCAGCCTAGCTGGCAGGCGGTTCGGCCTGCGTCAGGCTTTGGCTGCCGCCCTGTTGCTGATGCATTCTTCTATTGTTCCTGTTCCGCCTACTGACCCTGTGAGCATTGTCTCGCGATTTTGCTCTTTTTTTTTCTCCTTAACATTTTCTTTCTTCTTTTTAGCGCTCCTTAATCCGGCTGGATCCTGGGAGCGCTGGCGGCGCTGTCGACCCAAGGGCTGGACGCTCGCACATCAGAGATGCATTATGGAACTGGAACATGGAACAATGTGATCCTGTTCCGGCACCCACATGTTCGGTCATCGAGGCTGGCTCGGCTTGGTACTGGTGCGAGCAGTCGGTGTGTGAGCCCACCTCTGAGCGCCGCAAGATCTGTCTGCTTCGGTTCCTGGCACTCGCGTCCAGGCAGATCTTAGACTGCAAACAACGAGCTGATTGCCGCTTGCACGATGAACAGCGCGGAGACGGCAGTCGCGACAAGCGCAGCGACTCGCCTCCATCAACAAGGGAGCGAGACCCAGCTCGGATCTCGCTTCAGTGTGACGCCGAGCTCGATGGCGATAGCGGCGTCCAAGCACCCACGCACTTGGCTCATTGAAGTCGAGCCGGGTATGCTCGGTCCTCGGGTCAAGCGTCGCGTCGGTGCTCGGTATCGCGCGGTGGAATGCTCAAACAGATGTTTATCCACTTACCTGTGCCATCGTCGCAGACTCGCAGACACTCGAGTCAGACCCTTGAGCCTGCGTTTCGCTTTGTCCACAACCCCTTCTGGATACCTGCGTCGGGGACCGGACAGTCGGGGTGCAGGCAGTGTGGTGCGGGGCGTTGGCGGTGAGGGATGGCACGAGGTGCCAGGGCAGCTCAACGCCACTTTGGACGAGAACAAAGAAGCCCACAAACGCATCAGGCTCGGCACACCCTCCAGGGACCCTGGAACGGGGGCATGTACTGAGCGTCGACGTCGAAAGTGGGAGGTGCGCTCAGAGAGCTCCGGCGCCGTGCTTTGCTGGACGTGTGTAGATGAGTGGATAGCGGTAGAAGAGTGCTACGGCCTAGCTCACAGGTCGGATCAAAACGTTCCTGTCAGTCTCGTGGCCGAACAACAGGACAATACTTTCCAGGCTTCACCATCCGGACAGCTGATGGATCCGAAACTCTGCCCAGCCCAGCGATAAAACCACACAGCGGTCTGAATCCAGTGCCAGCGGCGGAGGCGGCGCCGCGCTCATGCCTTCCACGAAGCCGCCGAGCCCGCAGGGCGGTCGAAAAGCAACGCCTCGGCCCTAGCGCTGGGACCACTGGCGTTCCGAGGCGTTTGCTCTTTCCTCGAGGTGCTCCAGCAGTACTTTGGTCCGGGTCTGCGTTTTTTTGTGTGCAGATTTCATTCCTGGGAGGGCGTGCGCGCCAGACCTCGGGCGGCACACTTGTCTCGATCCGAGCCGGACCAGCTGGCATGAGACTGGCCGCCTCGGTCAAGAGGAGCGTCCGTCTCCACTACAGGCGACAGGCGGCTTGTGAGTCGCACACCACAATCCCACCTGCACTCGGACCACCCACCCACTATCGCCAAAGATACGTTCAACGCGCGTCGCCATGAGTCGCCAGGACGCGGGTGGCCCTTAGGCCAAGCCCAACCAACCCCGCCCAAGCTCCCAACACGTCCCTGCAGTTGGAACCCTCGTACCCCATACTGGCGCTGGCGGTTTGACGCTGGACTGCGACAATGGCCAGGTCAGGCATGTGGGGCGCAGAGGCGCCCTCCGGCCGGTTGACAAGTTCGTTTGTAGGCGAGCGTGCCCTCCGCCTCAGAGAGTCCCGACGCTGCACGCTCTGCCAGCTGCTCCATGCAGGTCAGCTAAGGGAACGGAGGCGCTGTTTATAGCCAAAGGTCTCTGTGCTGCGCGAGAGCGACCCCGTCCGCTTCTTTTTCCCTCCCCTCCTTGTGCCTCTCGTCGCCTCACCCCTGCTCCTGCCGGTCGACCTCTCCCCCGCCTCGACTTTTGCCAGCTCCAACTTTCGCTCGCCTCACTCACACCCAGAGTTCCACAGCCTCATCACTCGATCCTGTCCTCGATCAGAAGCACATCTAGCTCGTGTTCATCACCGTTACTCCTTTACTCGTACCTCCTTACTTGGCCTCTTGACTCCTTGACCGAGCCGACAACGCCCCGCGCCCAGCCAACGCAAAGCCTATCTCCCACACTCAGACGCGATCAGAGCCCTCTCCTTGTCACTGCAAGTCCTGTGCCCGCGACTACTCCGCTGCCCCTTGCCCTTACTACGCTCCTTCCTTCCCACTACCGCCCCATCTCTGCACAGCCCATCTGTTCTCAGACTTTGCGATCGCCTACGCCCATTCCCCCGCACCAGCGCCTGTTGCCTGCCTTTACCTTTGATCACCGAGCCCCGCCTCCGTCCTGGCTCCCCTTGTCGCAATCTATAATACCCGGACCTCTTCCACGCCCCGCCCTTCTTCTTTTTCTCCTTTTCCAACATGCCGATGCCAACCATGTTCAAGTCACTCGGACGTAATGGCGGTTCCTCTCGCCCGCAAGTGAACTTTAACGGCGGCGATCCCGAGCCGTCTGAGAAGCACGGCTCCGCCCTCTACCCCGAACTCAAGGAGCTCATGCAGCGCAACGACCGCTGGTCGAAGCGTGTCGCCATGTCGGACCCCGGGTGAGTGCTGGTGGAGAGTGGGAGTGGAGCTGGGGCGGTCAGCGACTCCCACGTCTCCTCCGTCGCTATCGCTATTGCAATCTAACAGGCACAGTTTCTTCCCCAGGCATTACCCGGGCCAGCGTCCTGAGATTCTCTGGATCGGATGTGAGTATCTCGCCGCGGGGGACGTTTGGCGAGGACGAGGCGCTCACTCCACAGGCTCGGACGCTCGTGTTCCCGAGACGACCATCATGGGCTCGCAGCCTGGTGACATCTTTGTCCACCGTGGTATTGCCAAGTGAGTATAGCTCTGGAGACGCTTTCTGTCGGTGTGTACGAGGACGGACAGGCCAGCCGTGTTCTCGCGGCCGGCCGCAACTGCAGTTGGAGCTCAACGGGAAGGCATAGTCCCATCAAGATGTCTCCGGCGCTCCCACCTCCTGCCAGCACAGCAGACACCAGACCCCCACCGCCAGTTGGACTGTCGTGTCATCCATGCTGGGACCGCCAAGCGGGCAGTCACCTCCGGACCAGGGAATTGGTACGCCTGTGCTCCGCGGCGAGCACTGCGCCCGGGACGCGGGCTCCCAGAGATCTGGGCGTGGAGCAGCCAGCTGTGGACGCGGGCACCGAGCGTCGGCCCATCTGGATCGTCTGTGGAGCGGTACGAGCCACTAGTGTTTGGGGACGAGGATGGATGCGCGGCTGGGACGGATTTGGCTGGAGGGCGCAGGACCCGGGCTGGGCGCCACACTCGATCGGATCTGGGCTAACTGTGCAGCCTCTACTCGCCCCACGACGACTCGCTCAACGCCGTCATGATGATCGCGCTCATCAACTTCAAGGTCAAGCACATCATTGTTGCTGTGAGTACCACGGATCGATGGCGTGCCAGATGCCCGCAGAGTGAGGAATGGGCAGAAATGGGCGTGAGGCGTGGCAGCATGCCAGGTGCAACCTGCGATCATGGCGAGATGAAGCGCGCGCACGGATCGCGCGTTAGAGACTGCCTACCTGCGGCCTGCGCCAAATCCCTCCTCGGGTACGCGCGAGCCCACCTCTCAGCCCACCACCACCACCACCTGTCTTTCTTTCCTCATGCGTGGCGGCGCCCCCGCGAGCACGATCCCGCTAACACTTGCAGGGCCACTCGAACTGTGTCGGTTGCCAGACTGCGCTCCGCGCATCCGTCCTGCCCCCCGTCCCCGAGACGCAGGCGATCCAGCGCTACCTCAAGCCGCTCACCGCGCTCGCGCGCGCAATGGCGACTGAGGACGGCCCCCCCTCGCTCGACCTGCTCGTCGAGGAGAACGTGGCCCAGCAGGTCCGCAATCTCCTCCACTCGCAGGTCGTCCAGGACGACTGGAAGCGCAGGGGAGACAACGGCGTCACCATCCACGGCTGGGTGTACCAGCTCGAGAACGTGAGTATGCGGACCGCGGCCCGTTCGCATTGGCAGCGCTGACGCCCCAGGGCACCATCCGCGACCTCGGCATCTCGCAGGGCCCGCCGGGCTCCAAGCCTGGCCCCAAGATGGGCCCCAGGCTCTTCTAAACGGCATAAAGCATGGCGAGACGGGCCTGATCGGTCGCCGCCGCCTCTCGCGGACGCCATCCCGCCCATCTCGATATTCTCCACCAGCCCTGCCAGCCTGCCGCCTGCCGCAGCAGCGGCGCCACGGGCAGCGCCGCTGCCCTCTCTCCTAGTCCTCCCCCATACCATACTTATTGTGTGTTAGACGATCGATCCTCCTAGCTCCACCTGTCCCCGCCCGCAGCGTGCACCCCGCACCACACCCATCCCCCCCATCCAAATAAATCCACTAGTTGGTATACTCATACGATTTACGGTTGTCATGTCATGGCTCTCAGCTCGACCTCCTTGGTGGCACGTTGCGTTGCAGCTGACTGAGCTCGAGACGAGCCGAGTCCGGGTCCGGGTCCGGGTTTGAGCGTCCACGCCAGAACATTCCACAATAAAACGCTGCTTAGTGACCAGTGGGCTGAAGATTATGCACTGGCTGGGACGCGCGTGAGCAGGGTATTATTGCAGAAGCACAACCAGAAGCAAGAGGCAGGAAGTCAGAACCACGATCAACGGTCAGAGGCAAGCACGGGGGTCAGGATTCAGGAGCAGCAGGTATTCACAGGCAGCAGGCATAGAGGACATCTGGGGTGAAGACAAGATATAAACGCAAAGTACAGAAGGTCCCTCAGGCTCATTTGTCGTCCTTGCAGGCGGTGATAAGCAGCCCTGGTGTCACCCAGGACCTGGCACACACAAGCTGGCGCTGAAGAAATTCAAGCATCATCGGGTGGGGTGCGCTGCGCGCGGTGTGGTGTGTATAATGGGGGTTGAATGGGTGACGGGAAGCGGAGGGAAGAAAGTAGAGGGGGAGGGAAGAGAGGAGGGGGGGAGGGAGGGGAGAGGGGAGAGGATAGGGAGGAAGGGGAGAACTCTCTCCTATCGCCTCCTGGCGCGCAACTCCTAGTGACAAGCACCAGCGCGGTCGACCAGGAGAGAGGAGAAAGCGTGGCCAAGCTCCAGATTGAGCCCCATTGAGTAACCTTCACGGCCGGGGAACCGGCCGCGTAGAGGCAACCGCATAACTGTGACTGATGAGCGTATCGCGCGCGATGGGGCCGGCAGCCGCGGCTCGTATCTTCGCCGGGTCCGGCTGCGGCCCGCTCGCGGCCGCGCAAGCTGTGGCAGAGCGGTACTCTGACGAGTCCCAGCAGCTGGCCCACAGCCAGCAGCTCCCGAGGAAGCTGGTCCCGGCGCCGTCTTGAGCGGCCATCTCGTGGCGCGGTTTACCGCCATGCGCTTTCCGGCCAGACGGCGCCAGGTGCGCGGAGTGCTCCGGGGACTTTACCCACAGCGCGAGGGGGGTCTCGGGAGACCGTTCGTGTGCTGCGAAAGCGGTTTGTGGTGCTTGGTGAGGAGGAGAAAGAGGATGCAGCGAGAATGATTTCTCTGAAATTAATTCGCGGCCGGAGCGAGGGACGCGCCTGGGTGCGAGAGCGGGATCAAATACTTGCCACGCGAGGAACGGGTGCTTGCCGGCGGTATCAAATCCCCGCCAGTGTGGCACCAGGCAGGCTGCATGCTCATGGCGACGAGACCACGAGAGTGGCAAGTGGCGACGACGACCCGGCGGCGTGTTAATCACGATGATGCAGATGATGATGTGTGATCGCCGGCAGCATCGTCGTCACCCCGCCGACCGACATGTTCCTGGGGATGCAAGCTGCCCAGAGTCATTGGGGCATTCGGACGGCGGAGTCAGAGCGGAGCAACGGCTGCGCTGCTGCTGCGCTGCCGAGCGGAGCAGCTTGATCTGCAGGTCCACGAGAAGCCCGCTCCAACCAACGAATGCTCAATGGAGCGAGTATAACAGACACCACCCCAACGGTTGCGGCTATAACTGACTCGCACACTGCACTCTTCTTTACACCGTTCTGGACACGCACGACACCCACCCACCAGAATCAAGCCGTCGCAACAGTGTACACCGTACGCGAGCGATAGAACATCTCGACAGATAACAGCCAAACTACTTTCTACTCCGTCCGCTTCTGCTTCCGTCCCGTCCTTTCTACTCATCCCAAGATGGTCTCCAGTACGTCCCCAGCCCCCGTTTCTTGTTCCCCGTGCTCCAGCTGACTCCCCCAGTCGGCAAGACCCCTCCCCGTACCAAGCGCCCGTGGATGATCCCGCCGTCCCCGCTGCTCCTGCCCGCCGCCGTCAGCGAGACGACGCGGTGTACCGGGCTGTGTTCGTGCGCCGCCCTCGCCGCCCTCCCTTCCGCGATGGCCGCGACGCGCATCTCCGTCTCCTCTGTCTCGTCCTCGTCCTCGTCCTCGTCCTCGTCCTCGTCCTCGTCCTCGTCTTCCCCGTCCTCGTCCTCCGGGTTCGAGGCGCCGTCGACGTCCGGGCTCGTCGCGGAGCGCCCGTCCCGGACGCCCCGCCCCGTCGTCACGCCGAGCCTCCTCCTCGCTGTGCCCGCTTCCAAGTAGACTGCCGCCTACCGGAGCCCCCTCCGCTAGCTGCTGCTGCTGCGTGCTGGAAATAACCCGCAGTTGATTCGCAGCTGCGCAAGGAGCACGACGACACGACGATCAGGCTCGCTGCGCCATCCGCGCGATCTGCCCGACTCGACTGAGACAGGCGAGCCCGAAGAGCCGAGAGAAGGCACGCGTGCGTGCGTGCGTGCGTGCGTGCGTGTGTGCGTGTGCACCAGCCCGTACCCGCAGCAGTAACTCTTCGCCGCTTGGACGCAACGCCTGCCCCACTTGTATCCATATTTCCGTTTCCCCGCACGCTCGCCCTTTCTGGTAGATTTAGCTGCCCGCCGCGCTTCTCGGTCCAATGCGGCCGTCCTTCCACCTCCACTTGTAACATGACCACCACGCACCACACCCCACTACTGTATCATTCCTCCACCCTGTTAGCAGTCTGCTGTACCATATGCGACCCCGTCCTCGTGATGCCTGTCTCTGCAACGCAGCCGCGCTTGCTGCCATGTCTCCTCTCTCGCGCCCGTGTGCCGAGGGCCAGATACACTCCACCGTGTCCGTGACATCTATACTGCATCCTCTAGAGCTCCTTCTTGCTGCCCGGGACCGGGTTCTTTGCGAGCGACTCCTCAAGCTTGTCAAAGACATAGTCGGTGGCGACCTCGACCTGTAGGTGTCAGCGGGGGCTCCAGTGGCGTAACGACTCGGGGCGCCATGCAAAATGACACAATGTTGCTTTGTTATTGTTTCGGTCAGACATTTCGGCATGCCCGCAACAGAGCCGCATCGTTGTTGTTCGGGAACAGAACATGGACGCGGGGAGACATGTGGCACTCACGGGGTGGTCGAAGAGGAACGGCAATGCGGGGACGATGGAGATGCCGACGACGGTCGGGCCCCAGCGCTTGAGGGTGGGGTTGGCGCTCTTGGCAAACACCTTGCCGGCCTGCCTGACGGCCGTGTGGATGGTGAACGCGGGGAGGGCCATGGACGCGACCGACTGGAAGACGGAGCGCTTGACGGCGACGAGACCCAGGCGGGTGGGCTCGGAAAAGTTGGCGGCCTCGAGCGGGGTCGGGCCCTGTTCCTTGGCCTTGTAGGTCGTGTACGCGACATCGCCGATCAGGTAGGCCCACGACACACCGTACGCGGCGGTGACTGCTGTCAGCGTCCTGGCCTGTCGGGCCGTCCCGCGACCGCGACCGCGACCGAGACCGAGACCGCGACCGAGACCGACTCACCGACCATGGGCGGAACGACGGGACGGAACGCCTCTCCAATGTCGCTGGCTGCTGTTAGCTTGTGCATGATCACAGTTCAGCTCACTGTAGGCGGTGTAGCGCGAGCCGGCACGGGCGACATCACGGATACGGCGGAGGTACGCGGCTGCGGCGTCAGTCGTTGCACTTGCGCAGCCTTGGCCGTGGCCTTGGCGCTGATCCAAGGGGCGAGTCCGTTCCGCGCGCGTGCGCTTGCTCACCGTAACGCAGGTTGGTGTCGGTCGAGTCGACTGCGGGTCAGTGCTGCAGCTCGGGAGAGAGGCTGTCTTGCTAGCAAATGTCCAGCCAGTGGCACCACGCACCGTCCTGCTTGACGAGGGTGTCGAGCTTGTTCTCGGCAGCGTCCTCGACCTTCTGGGCAGCGTTGTCAACCGTCTTGGCGACCTTGTCGGGGATGGCGTCGGGCTGGGCGGACATTGTTGCTGGCTGGGTGTGGTGGTGGTGGTCAAAAGATCAGAACAATGAAAGAAGATGTGCAGATAAAAGTCGTGTTGTCACCCGAGGGGAAGCTGATGATGCATCGATCCCTCCACACTTTGATTGGCACCCCCGAGCAGCTGCGGCGGCGGCGGTACCGGGGCTGGCAATGACGAAAGTGCTCCGGCCGCCGATCGAACACGACCCAGGCCATTGAGATTATATGAGACGCTTCGCCAGCCACCCAAAGAGAGATGTATGACGTTCGGTCATCGGCTCCATCTCCCGTATTTTGGAATTTGATCCCGCTACGGCCGCATGGTGACTCCCCCTTCCAGCTGTCGGCGCCACTTTCACGTGGCATTCTACAATGCCGAGTATTCCCGCCCTTCGTTCTGTGTGTTTCAGCCGAGGAGGCGGTGCCGACAGCGCCCGCAGCGCCTGCAGGGCATGGCCACCTCTTGAGCACCGGAATATTGGATCAATCGTCGAGGACAAGTAATGTCTCCGTTCGGTCTCCATGCCAGCATGGGATTCCGTCACGAGTACATAAGAGCAGAACTGTCAGGAGAGCGCTGCCGGCAGCTAGCTCGCAGAAACTGGCGGCTCTCATCTCGTTCAAAACGGTGAACGACAGAGAGGGGGACCCAGTGGCAGCAGCGGCCCGGGTGGGGAATGCCGTAAAGGACAGAGCATCGGTCTTGCGCTTACGTCTCGCGGCCCTGTGCTCCTGAGGAGATCCGATCCGGGTACCTTTTTCAGGACATTGGAGCTCGAGACTGGCATCAGAGAGAATGTTGACCGAGGAGCAGATGGAGAAAGTAAAGACTCAAACAAAGTGGCACCACCACGCGATAATCAGCGACACCCTCGTACCCTCGAGTCGGGCAGGATGCGTCACGCCCGTGGGTGTGCGATAGCGCGACGTAGGTGTGGGCAGCCCCAGGACAGCAGCGTCCGGCGTGGTTGCGGAGAGCAACGTGTACGGCCAGTAGCGAGCCCACTGCCGCGTCCATGCCCGGCGCCGCGTTCTCGCCGTCTCGTCCCCTTCTGGCCAGAGAGCAGAACAGCTGTCCGCTGCCGGTGCAGTCGCGCCTCAGCCTCTGCCGGCGCTGACGAAAGGGCCGTCCTGCGACACGGCACTTTGCACACACACCCACTCGCACACCCACACGCACACGCAAACGCACACGTCGGCCATCGTGCCCAACTCTATTAAGCTTATCCTGCGTCCGTCGCCAGGTGTGCGTCGCGTCGCAGTGAACCGACCGACCTTGCACTGACTTGGACACGCACTCAAGCACGCGCATCACTCGCGGGCGCCAAGACGGTTCGTAGCACGCGTCCGATAGCTCTATCATGTGTTGTTGCCAGTCTTGGCACCGCGTCGTTTGCCTAACGCGGCGCGCCGGGGCGTTATTCGGCCTTTTGGGACGCGCTTCTGCATCGCAGCACCGGGCATACTGCCGCACCGGCAGCACGCAGCTGGCCCCTCATACCTCGTACTAGTTGCGATACGCAATAGAACAACCTGGCGACACGAAGCATAATGTGGCACCAAGGTGGTGGCCCCCGTTCCGCCATATCAGCAGTCCATTCGTATCGGGGGTCGGCACGCGCAGTCGCTGACATGGGCCGGGGAACATTGCTGCGCCGAGGCCAGAGCCGGCATACAACCGCTCATGTCCTCTGGGCTCTGACCTGGCTTGTTGTCTCTCGGCCTGTCGGTGCCGATGCATGCCTGCGCCTTGGACAACACAACATCGCGATGGGCAAACAATCACAAACAGTCGGCGCCTGCGAGATCGGGCACCGCGCTTGGCCGCGGGCACTGCGCAGAGGGCGTAGCGCAGTAGCCAGTGGCCAGAGATCAGAGAGTAGGGGACAGCATGCGCACAGGAATACAGAACATGCTCAGAGTAGTGGCAGCTCGTATGAATTCAGCCAAAATGCACGATCCGGGCCAGCACCGCCAGCGCCGTGGCGCACGCCAAGGGCTCGACCCAAAGGGCCGCCAGCCTCGCGTCCCTGAGCGTCTGGAGGACCGGCCAGAAGGCCCACCCAGCCGTGACACTCGGATCGCGAGCTGAGAACCAAGCAGTGGCGGCCATTGCGCGCATGCGGTGCGGTGCATGGGCTGGTGCGTGGGCTGGGGCTGGGCTGGGGCTGGTGGAGCGCGGTATGCGCGGCGGCGACACGAACACTGCAGAGAACAGCCAGCAGCGCGAGCAAGAGTCGGAGCGACAGAGAAAGATCGAGGTCGTGCATCTCGTGTGATCGTGTGCTTGCCATTGCATCCATCCACACATTCTTTTCTTTCTCTCTTTACTGCCATCGCTGTTGTCCTCGCCTCGTCGCGTCTTATATCCCCCATCCCCTGTCCCCCGCCCCGCCTCGGCSCCGCCCCGTTCACACCCCCACCACTCGATACCCCTCGCTCCCACCGCGCTCACCTCGTCGCCCGTCTCTCCTCACGCGTCGTTCACCACCCACCCTCGACCCAGTCGTCCACGCTTGTCCGCCAACGCGTGTAATGCACTGAGCCCCCTCCCAATGTACGTGTCTGCACCACCATCGTCAGGCTCCTCCGCCTCCTCCGCGCCGGCTCCGGTTCTCGCCCAGCTCCACAGTTTGTCTTCTGGCGTTGGCTCTAGGTCTGCTAGGTCTGCATTCTTGCACTCCCGCGTCGGCTGGAGGCGCGCGCGTCAAATGCAAACGCCCCAACCAACGCCGCTAGCAGACCCGGCACCAGCCACTATCAACCACCACCAAGGGGGTCCTTCACACCAGTGCCGCCTGCAGGTTCGAGGCGTCATCGTCTCGCTGGCACACATCCATCGTGATCGCCGCCGCATCCTCGCCGCCTCCAATCTCGTTCCCCCCGGCTCATCGCCGCCCATCGCCGCTCATCGCCGCCCATTGCCTCTGCTGACATCCCAGGAGCCCAGCATGAACCCCTCCCCTCCCCCACTCCATGCTCAAGACCCCACCACCACAGCACCAGGCGCTAGCGCAGCCGCCGAGCACCCGTCCGGCGCCAACGGTGCGGCCGCGGCCGCTGGCGCAGGAACTCCGCCAGCTGCCCCCAACGGTAATGGTAGCAACACCCCTACACCAGCTCCTCTGGCAACAACATCAATCGCAACATCAGCCTCGCCTGCCCCAGACACCATCAAGATGGAGTCGGACGACAAGATGACCGTCGCGAGTGCCGTCCCCGGCCGCATCCCCACCCCTTCCTCACGCACGTCCACTCCCCCCCTCGCTGCCGCGACCAAGAAGAAGTTCTCCTCCGTCTCTGTCAACAAAGAATTCCTATCCAAGGCAGCCAGCCCCGTCCCAGCTCCGGTGAAGCGTAAGTCGCACAGTGGTCCGTGCGCCCTTGTCTCTAACATCCAGCTCGCTTGGCAGCAGCGGCAGCGCCTGCCCAGTCATCTTCCTCCCGTCTGTTATCCTCAAAGCTCACCGCCGTCCCATCATCCAAGACCAGCACGTCCCCAAAGCCCGCTGGTCCCGCCCCCGCGCCAACCACCACCGCATCCCCATGGGCAAAGACCCCCGCGCCCCTTCCCGAACCGCCAACGGCAACGCCGCTGCAGCACCCTGCCCCGACGCGCCACGGTCTTCCCAATGTCGCCATGGGTTCCGGCCAAGGCCTGGGCAGCGGAGCTCGCCGCGCATGGGGCCCGATTGGAGGTGGACGCATGGGACAGATGGCCCGCGACTTTCCCACCGCAAAGGAAGTCGCAGAAGGCAAGCGTGCCGCATTAATGGTCGCCGAGGCAGAGGCAGCCCACAACCAGGCCATCCTCGCGGGATTGAACGAGTTTACGCATCTGGAGCCGAACGCGCACCGCTGGGATGAGGAAGACGATGACGATGTGGTGATCGACTTTGGTGACGGCCCGACCTTTGCCTCCCACAAGGATGATGACCACCCTGTCCCAGAGTCGGACCGGTTTGCTGACGACTTTGACCGCAGCTGGCCTCGCAGCTCGACTTCGCCCCAGCGCCCGCTACGCGGCGCACCAGACTCTGGTCGCGTCCTCTTCAACGCGTCGTCGAACCGCATGGAGCTGCAACAGCAGGGCAGGATGCCGCTGCGGGAGCCCCGAGAGCCCCGTGAGAGGGACCCGAGGGACCGCGAGCCGCCTCACGGACGAGACGCCCCGCCGCATGCCCGAGACGGCCACGCAATGAGGCAGCCTCCGCCGCACCTCGCGGGTGGCGACAGGATGCTGCCACCGCACCTGCAGTCTGCGCCCCACGGTGGCTCCTCTGGCCCAGCATCTACACGCCCCTCCTGGCGGGCGCAGCCTGGTGACCGCGAGGCGCCACCCCACATTGGTGACCGCCCGCCGCGTGACCAGCGCGAGCATCGCGAACCGCGTTCGGATGTGCACCGTACCGCCCCCCCTCCCCGCGGACCGCCACCGCACCAGCAGCACACTCCTGCATCGCCGACTCAGCCCATGCGCCCGCCCGCGCCAATGTCACACCACAGCGTCTCGCCCGCGATGAGCACATCGGCCCTTCCTCCCGTTGCCACAGCTGCCGCTGGTGTCGCCGGCGAGGCCCAGGCTGCAGAGATGCACTCTGCGGCGGAGAAGGCACGCTTGCGTCGTCTGGCGGAGGAGCAGGAGCGTGATGCCGCCGCTGAACGTGCGCGCAAAAAGGCACGCGAGCTTGCCGAGCGTTTCGGCGACAAGATCGAGCCAAAGGCTGCCCCCGCGCCGGCTGCACCTGCCGCGGCACCTGCCCCGGCTGCCTCTGGCCCGATTGCCCCTCCCCCCGGCCTCCCGAAGCCTCCCCCGCCTCCCGGCCTAGGCAAGCCCACGCCGCAGATCACCATCGAAACCCGCCCGCGCCCCGACGACCCCGCTCATGTTCCCGGCGAGGCTCGCTCGGCGGACCCTCAGGTGCCGCACCCCTCGAACCGCGCCACCACCTGGCGTCGGACAACGCCGATGGTCCCCCAGCCTCACTCTGCCATCCCCGAGTCTGAGCCCCGCGGCCCCCAGGGCAGGAGACCCAGCGCTACCGGCGATCACCCGCGTACGCGCGAGCCCCGTGAACACCGTGAGCCTCGCGAACCTCGTGAGCGTTTCAACCGCGACGCGCCTCGTGACCTTCCTCCGCATGCGCTCCCCGCGCACCCTTCTCGCGAGCGCGACGCGCCGCCCCACGCCGAGCTCAATTCGCAGGAGCCGGACCTCGCTGCCCCCGTGGCCTCCAAGGAGGCCGACTGGGACGCGATGCTTGCGCGTCTGCAGGCTGCCATGGTCCAGGCCAAGGCAGACGGCGAGGAGACACCCCCTTCCTCGGCCCGCGTCAAGGCGGCGGGGTTCATGGCCGCGGCGGCGGTGGCCGCCACCCCCATCGTGCCGCCGGCTTCCGAGGAACCACCCGCTCGGCCAAAGAAGCAAAAGGCTCAGCCCGTCATGTACCCGCACAACCCTCTCGACTTTTTCGACGCGACCGAGTTGGAGATTCCCAAGTCACCTCCCCCTGCGTGGCGCCAGTACACGGTCAAGCTTCCTAAGCCGACGCGGCGCGTCCCGCACATTCCCCGCTGGCGTCTGCGTGCCGCCGAGGGTCCCGGCCCTGCCGCGCCCCCCGGCTGGATCCTCACCTTTGAGCCCCCAGTCGCCAACCTCCCTTCAAGCTTGTCCGTCCCCGACGTGCTGCTCCCTCAGCCGATTGGACGCCGCTTCGCAAAGCAGGTGGACACTGGCCCCATCGTGAGCATCTCGCCGCGCGCGCTCGTCATGTTTGAGCGCAAGCAAAAGCGCCGCGAGGACGGAGGATCCGCCGAGGTATCCCCGAAGCCTGCCTCCGCGCCAGCGCCCGCCAAGGCCGAGCCGGCCGTCACGCAAGAGTCCCCCATCCTCCCCCCCAAGCGTGGCCCCAGGGCCGACGGCAAGGACCGCCGCTTCCTCGTCGACGGCGACACCGTCGTCAAGCCCACCGACAAGCCCGGCGTCCGCTTCATGGTCTCGAGCGAGCTCGACGGCGACAGCCTACTCGACGAGGTGAACAAGATCACCCTCGAGCACATGGGCGAGCTGGAGGACAAGAGCAAGGCGGCTGTCAAGGAGGTGAGTTAGTTGGAGTTTTTGCATAACTGACATCAGCGCCCCGCCACACCGCCGACCGTCAGCCCGGCCCGTCCCAGCGTGACGTTGCCCTCGACAGCCCAGACCCCGTGGGCCAAGTCCACCCTTGCCTACCCCGTCACGTCTCCCGCGCGCGGTGCCCCGCAGCACGAGCACCTCAAGAGCGTCTGGGACGGCGCGGACAACACCACCGCGACGGTCTCCACCCCCGCGTCGGCCCCCTCCCAGCCCGACACCCCGCTATACCCCTCGCTCACTGCCCCGGTCACTGCCTCGGAGACTAGCACCACGCTCAAGCCCAGCTTCCCCATGCAGCCCAACCCCTCCGCCTTCTCCATGCGCTCGACCTCCCTCGGCCAGCCTGGCTACCAGTACCCCATGGGTACCGGCGGCTCGAGCCCCGACGGCGGCATGGGCATGCAGTACGGCCTGATGGGCCGTACGAGCGGCAACGGTTTCCAGCAGGGCGTGTGGTCGTCATCGTTTGGCAGCTCCATGGCGACACCCGCCTTCTACGGCGCCAACAATGCGAACAAGGACCAGAAGCAGGGCCAACAAGGCCAGCAGTTCCAGGCCGGCACCAAGGAGGGCAGCCACGCCCACGCGCAGCAACAGCAGCAGCAGCAGCAGGGCGGCTACAACGTCAACGACTATCGTTACGCGCAGCAGGGCGGCGGCGGCGTCGGTGCCAACGGCTTCCCGCCCGGCGCGGGCGGCGGTTACAACGGCTACCCTGGCCAGTTCCGCTCCCCGAACGTGCACTACGGCGGCTACACCCACAGCGGTTTCGGCCAGCAGATGGCGGGCCCTCGTCCCGGCCCTCCCGGCGGCGGTTCGCGCTTCCCCAGCGGCGTTAACGGCGTTGGTGTTGGTGTCGATGGGTACCAGATGGGATACGACCCCAACTCTGGATACTACTCTGGCGCGGGCGCGTACGGCCCCGCTCCCGGCGGATACGGCGGACACTCGGTCGCGGGTGTCGGCGGCGTGCAGCAGCAGCAGGGCGGCGGGCGCAGTGGTGCCGTTGGCGGCCGCAAGATGTGGTAAACTAGCCCACGATACACGATACATGATCGAGCGGCCGCGACGCGACTGGCACACCCCTCCGCCAAGAACTAGCAAACCAGCAACCCGGCAATCGTGCGAAGAACGAGTGTGAAGGTGGAGGTGGAGATAGCGAGAGAAGAGGACAGGGGAGATGCGGAGAAGCTACACCCCGCCACAGCCGACAGACCGACAAACCCAATCCAAACTTAACAACACAACCCCCGACAACCTCCTCAACCCCAAACCCCGAAACCCCTGACCCCCGACCCCCGAGAGTGAACGTCGCGAAGGAGCACGCACTCGAACCCGAACCTCTACTTCTACGTACGTCAAGATAGTAGCACGGTGCATCTTGTGGCATATGTCGTCATGCATAAGAGTGGACGCAGACGCAGTGCAGTGGGCGCGAGGTGCTTCAGTGGGCACAGGCAGTGGACGGAGGGCCGTGGTGCGTGAGATACGAGTCGAAGAAGAATGAGGATGTGAGGAAGCTTTGTCAGGTTTGGCCTTGGACGTGCCGCGAACCTGTTCCAGACTCGACGCATTCTCAATGGCGAAATGTGTCAGTTCTGGAAGAGCTGCCTCAAGATATACTAAGATTCTCTAAGATTAGCTCAAGTCTAGCTGCAGAATCGACGCATTCGAGTCTGCAGAATGTGTTGATTCTGGCGCTGACCCGACGCGACTTTTTCAGCCAGTCTGGCCGTGAGAAACTCTTGGGGGGTCCAAAGGGGTAAAAAAATTAGGTAGATTAGTATGAGGGATTGCAGGTGCTCAGTTAGCGAGCCTGGATTTTCCCCCTTGGACCCCGGCTCCGCTCGTTCGAATCCTCAGCTGACGGGACCTCTTCTGCCCTTTTGCACTATGACCTCCGGCACCTCGCCACGTCTGAGTGATCTTGCACCCCATCCCCACCGTCCGCTTGTTACGAACAGCCCCAGCCGGGCTATGCGGGCCCTCAGGCTGCATGAGTTCTCCGGCCCCCCGCTCGCGTCGTTCGTTGCTTCTGCGTGCAGCGCTCGTTGCATCTGCGCCCGTGTGCTCTCCGTGGCTGTCCGCTCGCGTTCCTTCCTCCTTCCGTTATCCCCATCCTCCTCTCTTTCGCTGGCTGTCGGCTCTCCTTTCTTCCGCCGCCTGCTGCTCTCGGCCGCCGCCCTGCCCGCCTCCACAGCAGGCCGCTCAGCCCAGCTGGTTGGAGCATCACACTAATACGCAGCGTTCCGGGGCCCTTGCTCCGGGGAGCGTACGACCTCGTCGGCAGTTCGCTCCTGCCAGTGGTCAGCGGTACTCGGATTCCCGAGTGCCACACCCCGTGTTTGGTGTCCTCTTCTGGCTAGTGATGGCTGCGGGGACACTGGCGGTGTGAGTACGAAGTAGCTTGTGGTGGACGAGACTTCTCGGACGCGAGACGAGTCACAGGGGCGGCAGCTCGAACCCAGCTCATGTTTCGGCTCTTACTTTCCCGACGACATGAGCCGGCCGCGCAGTTGGGGAGCTAGACGTCCAGCTGCACGAGCTGCATCCTGCTTCCGTCGTCAGATCCGACACCTCCCGAACCGAACAATGGACGGGCTGCGACGGCCAGCGTCATGGCCTCAATTCGGGTCCCGTCGTGAGAAGCGACACATTCTTATCTCTAGATTGCCACAAATTCTCGTCCTGTTATCTTTACGTAACGTGCCAACTGCCTCTGAGCCATGTACACTCCCAACATTACTGTCGTAGATATAGTCCGTGCATGTCGCATCTAACAATGGTCTAATATGAAGGCATGGCGGGGACGAGCCCTGGTGGGCGACAACTGGACAGAACTGGACGTGGAGCGTGAACTGGCGTAATGTGCGCGTGTGCCGCGTATAAATGCGGGTATCGGGTGGGTGCCGCCTCGAGCAAAAGCAGGGAGCAATCACAAAGTAAATGTCCCGAGGACGTCTGAGGCAAAGAAAAAGTGTAGTAAACAGGTGGCTGAATGTCGTGTGGGTGGTCGAAGTAATGTCCAATGAGCAGGCACGGCGTGCGTCTAGTGTGTATTTAACGGTCGTGGGTGGTATTCTACTGGCTTGGTTGTACAGCGTGCGGGCTATGTGGCGGTGAGCGTCACAGGGCTGCGGGGCTCTTCGCCGAAATGGCTCGGGGCGAATGGCGGCGAGGACGCCGTGCTGGCGGGCGGAGACGGGTACGGCTCAGCGTTGACGGGGACCTGCTGCGCCTTGCGCGGCGGGGCGTACTGGACTCCGCGAAGGGCGGAAGCCTTGCCGCTAAAGGCGTCGTTGCTAAAGGCGGGGCGAGGGGAGCTCTTCACCTTGTCCTGGTACGGTTCCGGGGTCTCGCGGCCCTCGAGCAGACGCGCCTGGGTGAGCGACGTGGGGAGGACGCCGTCGCGGATGGCCTCGACCTGGCGGAACTTCTTCTCGCCCTTGTCGACGTCGCGCTTGGCGTTGTTGTACATCCACAGGCCGACGGCGGTCAGCATGATGCCCATGGCCTGAACCGCGTGCACCGCCTGCTTGAACCAGACGATCGCGAGGCAGATGACGGCGATACGCTTGACGAGCGACGCAATCGAGTAGGTGACAGGGGAGGTCGAGCTGAGGATCGCAAACGCGAGGACGTTTTGGAAAAAGTGGACGGTGCCGTTGACGAAAAAGTAAAAGAGCACAGTGGAGACGCTGGCGGTGCTGTTTGCGGTCGCGGGCGAGATGCCTGCAAACCACATGCTCACGAAGCGGGACGCATCAGTGTAGACCCAGATAGGGATCATGAGCAGGAACGCCATGCCGCTGGAAAAGAAGAGCAGGTTGACCTTGTCGAGGCGGACGCCGTCGCCGGGCGCTGCATTACCCGGCGAGGGCATGACCTTTTTGAAGAAAATGTTCTGCGAGACAAAGATGATTGTGGAGCCGAACGCGCACACGAGGCCCAGGGTGTTGTTGAGCGAAATGTCAAACGAGCACGCGAGCATGACGCCGAGGGTGAGCGGGAGCAGGGACAGGTAGGTCGCGGGGGAGTACGAGACACCGAAGAGGAGCGCGTACGCGAGGACGGTGAATAGAGGCGAGAGTGCCTGCGAGTGTTAGTCGACATTCAGGTTATCAGACACGGGTTTGTTTCTGCGCCACGTTCTCACGCGGCGCTGCGCGACGCACCTTGATAGTGTGAACGGTGCTGACGGGGACGCGAGAAATTGCGAGGGAGCCAAAAATGTGGCCGCCGACCTGGAACGCGGCCATGGGGAGGGTGTGCAGGAGGATCTGCTGAGTGGGCTTGCGGAGACGGCCGGTCCAGTTGAGGGTGCGCCTGCTGCCGAGCCAGCAGAGACCAGCCACAAAGAAGAACTGGACGATTGTGAGGGTGACGGGGTAGCGAAAGTTGTTGAGGATGACCTTGCCCGTGTTGCTCGACACTGCAGATGCGGCGTACCACAGGAAGCAGAGGACGACGAAGCGGAGAGTGGAGACGGAGGGCAATGCCGACTGGAGACTCTCAGAGACGGAGAGGCTGCGGCTGTGACGGCGACCGTGAGCATGACCGTGTCCTGTGCTGATGGGCCCATCGGCGTAGGGGTCAACGTCGCTCGTCCTGCGTTCCATGCGGAGGCCGCCAAGGATGTTGGATGCCGCGGATGCAGCCGAGGCCATGCGGCTCATGGCGGTGGATGCGAGACCGGGGCTTGGGACAGACAGGCCGTTCATTGCGCTGCCACTGCTGGCGCCGTGACCGTGGGCGAAATAACCCGGGTCGCCAGCCGAGCCCGAGTTTGGTGGCGTCAGATGGCTGCCCGCTGACGGGGAGGTCGCGAGTGGTGGCCACTGTGGGCGTGACGGGGCGGGGGCGTATGTGCCGAGGAGGTCGACGGAGGACGACTGGTGCGCGAAGGGCGCGCGGTGACGAGGGTCGTTCATGAGGAGGAGGGCTTGGAGGGGTGGTTATCTATTAGAGCAAGAGTGTCCACGAGAGAGAAAGTGTGTTGAACGTTTGAGACAAGAACGTTTGTGGAGGTGGTCGAATGCCTGGCCAGTGCGGGCGGTCCTGATTGTGGACGCTACTCTGCCAAGATGAGGTCTTTCCGGGAGTCGCCGAGCGCGCAGGGCCAGTGGGTGTAGATCCGGAGGAATAAGCAGAGGGATATGCAAAGGGGGACGAGTCGACGGAGCCGTGGAGGAAGTGCTGAAACAAGGCAAAGAGTTGGGTGGACAACGGTGTAGCGATGCTGGCTGGTGGGTGGGGTGTGACTGGCCGGGGACGGGGCGGCGTCGGAGCGGGGGAGGAGAGTGGGCGGG
>PQXP01000359.1:0-26918 GCA_002973495.1 Apiotrichum akiyoshidainum
CGGGGCGGCGGGGCGGCAGGGGGTGTAGGTGGGTAGATGGATGGGTGAGGGAGGATAGCGGGGTTGGCGGAGGGGAGGGGAGATGGGGTGCGGGGGTGACGAGGTCGAGTGAAGCGTCGATACGTCGATGACAAGAGAGGTAAGAGCAGTGACGGAAGGTTGCAGGACGACAGCGAGCAGCGACCCGTTGGGTCCTGGCTGCAGCGCTGCTTCTGGCTCGGTGGCTGGAGAATAGGCATGCGCGATTGCCACGTGCCTGCATCAGCGCGCCTAATTCCCGGCTGTGGAAGGTTCCGCCAGCCCCCAGAGGCAAAGTGCCAACCCACAAAACGCCGCTACTGCCGCGAGGATGCAGGTGGAGGTGATCCACCCGCAAGCTCGTCCCGACTTTGCTCGTCATAACAATCATCCTACGCCATGAGGATATCGCCCCGTCTTGCGCAACTCGCCCGCGCGGCCGCAGACAGCCCGTCCCCGTATGCCTGGGTCAACCCCGCCGCCGCCGGCCCGTCCAAGGGCCCGCTCGCAGGACGCGCGATCGCCATCAAGGACAACATCTCGTTTACCGGCGCGCCGACGTCGTGCGGCTCGGACATTCTCGAAGGTGCGCGCGCGCGCGTCCGGTGCTGATGCCAGGATACGTACCGCCCTACGACGCGACATGCGTAAAGCTCCTCATCGCTGCGGGCGCGCACATTGCCGGCAAGACCAAGATGGACGAGTTTGGCATGGGGTGAGGGAATCGCAAGGTCTCTCTGACGCTAGATCGCAGAACACGCACATGGCGCCGAGGTACTCGCCGGTGCACAACCCGAGCGGACCCGCTGGTGCCGAGCCGCGTGCGGCGGGAGGTAGCTCGGGCGGCTCGGCCGCCGCGGTGGCAGAGGGGTCCTCATGGGCGTGAGTACCAGACACCGCATGAACTGACCCCAGCGCGCTCGGAACAGACACTGGCGGCTCGGTGCGCCTCCCCTCGTCCTACTGCGGTGTTGTCGGCTTCAAGCCCTCGTACGGCATGATCAGCCGGTACGGCGTAGTGTCGTACGCCGACTCGCTAGACTGCGTCGGCGTGCTCGCCAAGACGACCGCGGACGTGCGCAGCGTCTTTGACGTGGTCTCCCAGCCGGATGAGCGGGACATGACGTGCGTGTCTGCTTCCGACCGCTCCAAGGCCGCTTCGATCTCTGCCTCTGCCATCAAACGCCCACTGCGCATCGGCATTCCCGTCCAGACACACCTCGAGGCGCCAAACCTCCAGCTCGACCCCGCGCTCCTCGAGCACCTCCAGGCACAGGGCGCGACGCTGCACGCTGTCGACATGCCGTCGTTTGGCATGGCGCTTCCCGCGTACTATGTCCTCGCGTGCGCAGAGGCCGCGTCCAACCTCGGTCGCTTCGGCGGCAGCTGGTACGGCTCGACGTGGGAGAAGGAGGCGGGCCCCGCCTCGGCGACGACAGAATCCGGCACCGCTCGCCGCCGCCGCATCCGCACCGCAGGCTTTGGCCCAGAGGTCCGCAAGCGCATCCTCGCAGGCACCCACGCGCTCACCGCTGACGCATTCAACAACTCGTACCTCAAGGCGCTCCAGCTGCGCCGCGCCGTGCGCCGCGACTTTGCCGCCGTGCTCCGCACCCCGCACCCCCTGTCCGCTGCCCCTGCGCCGGACAACGGCGTCGACGTCCTCCTCTTCCCGACGGCCGTCCGCACCGCACCGGTCCTCGGCAGGGCGGACTCTGGCGCAAACGAGTACCTCCAGGACCTCCTCACCGTCCCCGCCTCCCTTGCGGGCCTCCCAGCCATCTCCGTCCCGGCCGGCCGCGGCACGGACGGCTGGCCCGTCGGCGTGTCCCTCGTCGGACAGTGGGGCTGCGACGAGGGCGTGTTCCGCGCCGCCGAGGCGGTGGAGAAGTGGGCCGCTGAGAAGTGAGACAATCGTGCATTCGGCTTGAGAATCGTATTACATCATTCTGCATTACATCGTAGATTCTGCATTACATCATTCATCACTGTGGCCATTTGCTGGAGCAGTAGAGGAGCGCCAAGAGTACCCAGCGCGACTGGAGGTGCAATCCGTCGTCAGAATGTAGTTGTAACGTTGGGACCAGTCAGCTCGCGCGCAGGGTACTTTTCGATATTATTGTTATTTTTGCTCCATTTTCCGATGTATTTTTTCTCGTCTTTCTTTTCCCTTGTCTCTTGCCCACTCCTCTCTCTAAAGCGGCAGCGCAGCAGCACGAGGGAGCGGCGTGCTCTCATATGAACTCGATTGAGACGTATCGATCATCCTCGGTTCAAACACAAGACGAGCAACACCAGGCAGTATGCCCGTGACAGCAAGAAGACTGCCAAGGATAGGGCCGGCAGCACCAAGCCACCGTTCTCCACTACCTGCCATTCCAGTTCCAGTTCCCCGCCACCATGTCGTCGCTTGCCAGCCTGCACGGCACGATAGAGCTCCTGCAGCCTGCCATGCCAGGTCCCGACATGCGAGGACGCCATGTAGTGGCAGCACCAGCTGCATTCCCCCTGTGCCGACACCGCCACAGTCCACGCCGGGCCCGTAACCATTGCTTCTGCCGTTCGACGGTCCATGGTGCTCGACACCTTCTGGACGTACTATCGATAACTCGGGAGCTGCGCTAGCTGCGCTAGCTGCGCGAGCACCCATATCTGTGCTGCAAGGTGGCGTATGGCCGTCACCGTGCTGTACGCAGCTGTACCGTCGACAGAAGCTTGTAGCTCGGGCAGCTGGCGTGGGGCAGGCTAGTTGGCGCTGTCCTGCAGCCGCGAGCATCTCAAGATCAGTGCAAGTGTCAGAAGTATCTGACACCTTCCTTTGTGTTTGCCCTCCCTCGTCCTCGTCCTTGTCCTTCGCTCTGTATCGTCTACTGTGAGGAGTTGGTGCCCAGACGATACTGGTCCGCATCCTCTGCGCGCCAAACGGGCAATGTGATCAACGGAACCCAGCTTCCGCCATCAAGGCGACGGCAGTGCCAAGAGACGACCTGAATGCAAGTGCGGAGCGAGCGACGGAGGCCCGAGCGACAATGCCGAGTGAATGAGCCGTCCGATGCGGCGGGGATGCGGACAGATGCCAGCCGTCTCTCGTCCCTGTGCGTGTGTGTCCCCGACGCATCCGCTTCACACTGGTGTAACAGGTAACTGGCTGTAACTGCTGGAGTGACTGTCGAGCGACTGGCACGAAGCAAGAACCCGTCACGGAGATATTGTGCGTATCCTGTCCTGACCGAGCGCACAATGGCGCAAGGATGGACGACTCCAGTATTGCATGTTCCCTGTGGGTCACGGACACAGAGGGTCTTGACGGCCAGCCACCCCTGTCGGGGAGTCGAGCTGGTGGCGAGACGGTGCGCACATGCCGCCAGGCGTGAGTACGGGGCTGGGCAGCAGTTGAACTCCGAGATCAATAGGGCGCGATAGGGCAGGAGAACGAGAATGAGAGCAAGAATGAGAAGGAGAATGAGCGCTCACCTGTCGCTGCCAGACGAGGATGCATAAACAGATGATCGTCATGTCCGTCACATCCTGGTCCTGGTAATGGAAAATCATTCCTCGTGACGACGATCCTGTCGATCCCATCGGGCTGTCGGATCGGAATCCAGAATCAACCGATGGACGAGCCGTGATGGGCAAGCTGGGTGCGATACTGCCTGCCCGATAGTTCCGGCGTCAAGCGCATGCGGCCGCAATGCACCAAACTAAAACTGATCAGACTATGCGCTCGCAATGCTGCCCCATTCAAATCCACCGGGCTTGTCCGTCAGCAGTTGTCGGCCGTCCTCCCCATCGTCCCAGGATCAACGGCGTCCGTGCAACACGGCCGATCCCTCCTCGAGGCCATTGAGGATACACACAAAAACAAGCTTGCTCAAATACACAAACAGATGCGCGACACCCAGAATACCACAATGTCGATGACGACGATCCCTCCACCACGCACGCCCTGAGCCTGCCTTCCTACCACAGGAATGACAAACGTTTCTCATTGCGATCTCTTGTAGTCAAGCTCCGGGCAGACATGCACAGCACAGATCTGGGGCGGGAGGCCGCGCTGGCCGCGAAAAAGAGGTTGCGCGGGCACCGACCAGAACCGTAGATCCGGCATGGGCGGAGCCAAAAGCGGCCCAAACGATCCAAACCAAAACAACCCACGAGCCATCCGCCTGCCTGCCCGGGTTTCGCCACCCACTCTCACAGTGGTGGGCCAACGTCACTAGCCTCCCCCACCCAGCTCGCACAAATGAGTGTCGCATCTCCCGCCACCGGCGAGATGCAACAATCTGCTGAGACAGAGCAGACAGTGTGCTGGCGACGAAAGGGGAATGTATGATGGCATCTACTGTGACACTGGCTGATACAAGCCCACTGCCATTACAAGCAGCATGCTGGTGGGTGCAGCACCTACGCCCACACCGGAATGTTATCTCACTTGCGGCGGGGAATCGTGGGATGGGCGGGTATAGCTACCAGGAGAGACGCGGGCCACGACTGGCTGGAAATGGCCGATCTAACACCAGTGTCTCAGTCGTATGCGTCTCTCTGGGCTGGTCATGGGCAGCACAGTTGGGGCGGGCATGGCGGTGGGGGGAGATCGGGAACAGAGGGTGACACATTGTCGCTGCCCGATAACCCCCGCAACCGGGGGTGGTGCTGGGGTCTCCAGCCCAGCGGGGGAGGAGAGGTGCCACAGCAGACGGTGAAATGCGGCGTATGCGGTGCTAGCCTATTCTGGATTACTCCCCTCGGCCCGTGCCCTCTGCTCCTGCGCCTGGCTCTACCAAAAAAAAAAAAATCCGCCTCCGCCTTGGCTCGCGAGCATTACGCGTGGCAGTGAAGAAGAAAAATTTCAGATGACGGGGGGTGGGTGGGACAGTGGGCTGGGCTGGGATTGGCCGCATGCATCACAGTGTGACCCTGCCCTTTGGGTGAGAGACCACCGTTCTTTTAAAACCGCCCCACCCGAAGGTTTCTTTTTTCCTTTCCTCATCTCCCCCCCCCTCCTCCTACTCATTCTCCCTCCCGCCTCCCCTTTATTCTTCTCCCTCCCCGACACCAGAGTCACTGAACTCGCTTTCGTTAACACAGTTCGCACCTGCGTTCACAGAGTAAAAACCTCTCAAAACCAAAAAAAAGCTATAGAACCGCCCCTCCCCCCCCAGGAATATAGGTGGGTATCAACACATCGACAGCCGACACTCAACGATCGCCCGATTGTATACTTACGACAGACTTCATGATGGCCCCTGCTGCTACCGCCGCCGCCGCCGGCAAGGCCGGTTTCGACACCGCCTCCCTCTTTGTCGCCGACAAGGACGCCCAGCTCGTTGCCCAGGGCGCTCTTGCCGAGGCTATCAAGGAGAAGGGTGTCGCCTTCGTCGCCTCGTCGGGCTACGTTGACGCCACCATCAAGGTGAGCTCCACGATGAAAGCTGTGTGCCACGCCACTGGATCGGCGGGCTGTTGACTCGCGATCAATTTTTTTTTGGTCCCGCTCCACTGTGTGTGGCGTTTTCGTCAGCCTGCCGCCACGTTGCGCACATGCTCCACCGGCTCAACGCTAACATTCAGGCCCTCCAGTCCAAGAAGGACGCCGCCGCTCGTGAGGCCGCCGCCACCTCGGTCTCGACCCTCTGCGAGCAGGGCGCCGCTCTCTACCTCGAGCCCTTCGTCGCCAACTCGGAGAAGACTGGTCTCCTCGCTGCTCTCCTCGAGCAGGGTGGTGACAAGGAGAAGCCCCCTCGTGAGGCTGCCGCCGCCGCCCTCAAGGCCCTCGCCAAGTCGATCTCGCCCGCTGGTACCGGCCTCATCCTCCCCGCCGTCCTCGACACCATTGAGAACCACGGCAAGTGGACCGCCAAGGCCGCCGCCCTCTCGGTCCTCTCGCAGCTCATCACCTCGGCCCCCGCCCAGATGTCGCTCGCCACCCCTCTCATCGTCCCCGTCGTCTCGGCCGCTGTCCACTCGACCAAGAACGAGGTCGCCAAGGCCGCCAAGTCGGCCCTCAAGAAGGTTTGCACCCTTTGCGAGAACCCCGACATTATCCGTCTTCTCCCCGCCCTCCAGGAGGCCACCATCGACCCCACCAAGGTCCCCGACTGCCTTAACAAGCTTTCGGCCACCACCTTCGTCGCCGAGGTCACCTCGCCTACCCTCTCGCTCATTGCTCCCCTCCTTACCCGTTCGCTCGACGAGCGTCTCACCGCCACCAAGCGTCGTGCCTGCGTTGTCGCCGACAACATGTCCAAGCTCGTCGGCTCCGAGTTCACCGTCCGCCCCTTCCTTCCCGAGCTCCTCCCCCGTCTCGTCAAGACCTCCGAGGTTATCGGTGACCCCGAGGCCCGCGCTGTCTGCAACCGTGCCATTGCCACCCTCCGCCGCATTGGTCACCTCGCTGCCGACGCCGACGGCACCGACCTCCCTCCCCTCAAGGTTGCCCAGGGCTCCGAGCTCGCCACCGACCTCGTCGCCGCCCTCAAGAAGACCGGCATCGAGGCCGACGCTGCTTCGCCCGCCATTGCCTACGCCGGTGCTCTTGCCGCTTCGCTCGTCAACACCCACGACTACACTCAGTCGCTCTGGGAGGCTACCGTCCCCGCTTACCTCTCGCTCGCCGTCCAGGGTGACGTTCTCCCCGCTCTCCGCGAGGTCCTCCAGAAGAAGGCCGACGAGGAGGCCGTCGACGAGACCAAGTTTGACGACGAGGAGGAGGGTGAGGACCTCTGCAACATTGACCAGTTCAACCTTGCCTACGGTGCCAAGATCCTTCTTCACCACGCCAACCTCCGTCTCAAGCGTGGCCACCGCTACGGTCTCCTTGGCCGTAACGGTACCGGAAAGTCGACCCTCATGAACGCCATTGTCAACAACCAGGTCGAGGGCTTCCCCGACCCCTCGCAGGTCCGTACCTTCTACGTCCAGCACGACATCGACGGCTCCGAGGAGTCCATCTCCATTGTCGACTGGGTCCTTGCTGACAAGCGTCTCCTCGCCACCCCCGAGGAGATTGTCACCACCCTCGAGTCGGTCGGCTTCGACAAGGAGAAGCAGCAGCACGCCATTGGCTCGCTCTCGGGTGGTTGGAAGATGAAGCTCGCCCTTGCCCGCGCCATTCTCTTCCGCGCCGACATTCTCCTCCTCGACGAGCCCACTAACCACCTCGACGTCGTCAACGTCACCTGGCTCATCGACTACCTCACCTCGCTCACCACCTGTACCTCGATCATGGTCTCGCACGACTCGGACTTCCTTAACCGCACCATCACCGACGTCCTCCACATCAACAACTTCAAGCTCAAGCGCTACCCCGGCAACCTTGACGCCTTTGTCAACCACGTTCCCGAGGCCCGTGCCTACTTCCAGCTTGACGTCGGAGAGGACTACAAGTTCAAGCTCCCCGACCCTCCCCTTCTTGACGGTGTCAAGACCAAGGAGAAGTCGCTCCTCAAGATGAAGAACGTCTCGTTCCAGTACCCCACCGCCCCCGTCCAGCAGCTCTACGACATCAACCTCCAGGTTTCGCTCTCGTCGCGTGTTGCCGTCCTTGGTCCCAACGGTTCGGGCAAGTCTACCCTCGTCAAGCTCCTTACTGGCGAGACCGAGCCCAACAAGGGCGGAACCGTCTGGAAGCACCCTAACCTCGTCATTGGTTACGTTGCCCAGCACGCCTTCCACCACATTGACCAGCACCTCGACTCGACTCCCCTCGAGTACATGCTCTGGCGTTACCAGACCGGTGAGGACCTCGAGGAGCTTAGCAAGGCTACTCGTGTCCTTACCGAGGAGGAGAAGAAGAAGATGGCCGAGGGTGCCGTCGTCGTCAAGGAGGGCGTCAAGCGCACCATCGACGAGCTCTGCGCCCGTAAGAAGCTCAAGCAGTCTTACGAGTACGAGGTTTCGTTCAAGGGTCTCTCTTCGGCCGAGAACATGTGGCTGTCGCGTGACGAGCTTATCTCGCGTGGCTTCGAGAAGAAGGTCATGGAGCTCGACACCCGTGAGGCCCAGCGTCTTGGTCTCATGCGTCCCCTCGTCCGTCGCGAGATTGAGAAGCACTTTGCCGACTTCGGTCTCGAGTCCGAGTTCGTCTCGCACAACTCGATGCGCGGTCTCTCCGGTGGCCAGAAGGTTAAGGTCGTCCTCGGTGCCGCCACCTGGCGCCGTCCCCACGTCATCTGTCTCGACGAGCCTACCAACTACCTCGACCGCGAGTCGCTCGCTGCCCTTATCGCCGCCCTCAAGGACTTCGAGGGTGGTGTCCTTATCATTACCCACAACCAGGAGTTCTCCGAGCAGGTCTGTTCCGAGGTCTGGGCCATGTCCGGTGGTCGCCTCCAGGCTTCGGGCCACAACTGGGTTGAGGGCCAGGGCAACGGTCCCCGTATCGACCAGGCCGCCGACGGCGAGGAGAAGGAGGAGTTCGATGCCATGGGCAACAAGATCGCTTCCGCCAAGAAGGAGAAGAAGAAGTCGGCGTCAGAGCTCCGCAAGGCCAAGAAGGGTACGTACAGCTGGTTGTTATCAACGCATCGAAACTAACAAACCCTAGACCGCATGGCACGCCGCAAAAGGGGAGAGGAAGTGGTGAGTTTTTTGTTATTTTTATTGTTATTCTGGAGTCCATGCTGACGGCTACAGTTCACTGACGGTACGCATACTACGAGTAAGACAGGAAGAGCACATGCTAACATTTCGCAGAGGAGCTTTAAGCTGCCGTTCAAAACACGACTGTCTTTCCCTTTAGACTGCTTCATGCTCCGTAGAGCCTTGGTGCATGTATATTCCTTTTCTCCACAACATTTGAGCGCGTTTGATGTGGGAGGGTGCGCCACTAATTCTTGTGGTGGAAGGTGCACAGCCGCCACAGCGGAATCAAATTCTGGACAGTTGGAAATGCTCCCGCCGAGGCGAGTGATTTCTTTTCTCCTGTTTTCAGTTGCACTGCTCCTCAAGACTGCACACTGAGCGGGAGACACGAACAGACCATCGGACTGCTGCGCGTGTTGTTTTACATCCTGTGTAGAAATGCTATGTAATGTTTGTAAAGTTTACAATTACAGTCCGGTGCGCTCGATCCGAAGCCTCCACCGATAGTCTTCTTGGCCTTCCACGGGCGGAAACCTGTTCCGTCTTGTGGGTCATTGTCAGGTGCGCACAGGTCCAGTACACGCTGCTTCGTGGCCTTGCCGCCTCCTTTGCTGCCTCCCTGGCTTCGGCCCGTATGGCCACCGCTTGGCGCTGCAATTGAAGCGCGACTTGATCCTGTCGAGGAAGCGGCGAGCCAACTTTGTGTTGCTGCGGAACACACCGTCGAGGCCCGCCATGAGGTTCGCACCCGGAGGCCCTGCGCCGACACCTCCTCGGTGACTGCGATGTCATCGAGGTGCGCCGTGCATGCCTGCGAGTCGCCCGTGAGCATGGCAGCGAGGATGATAATGATGATACCCAGTTGGCAGCGGTGGAGGTCTCGCAGACGACCGGGGGGCGGCGCGTCCGGGAGGCTGTAGCCCGGGGGAAGGTAATGGGAGCGGGCTTGCAGCCTTTGCAGCGGTGGAGGACGGCCAAGGGGCAGGATGCAATCACTCTCCGTCTGAGCCGTGTACATGCATTGTTGGAAGCATACAAGAGACAAAAGCACAGCAGGGGGTGGTGCTTGCATGTCATTTCCTCCCTCGTTGCCACGATTCGTGTTCCGGTGTCTGTCATGCTCGGAGCACGAGTTGACAGATCTCGGTCAGAGATGTGGCAGAAGCGCGAGACGAATTCATTCATACAAGAAATCTGATTCAGCTGTCGACTCCATATCTACATCAATATACCACTATGGTTTTTCGCTGCTACCCAAATGTAACTGGAAAGCTTCACACTAGTGTCCCATTCTCACTAAGCAAACATCGTTGCTTCCCTGGCGATACGGCCCCAGTTCGGGTCGCAACGATAGTTCTGCAGGTCGCCCACCACCCAGAGCGAGTACCTGCCACGGGTGATGGCGACGTTCACGCGGCGGCGGTCATCGGTGAAGCCCATACCTTCGCTGCGGCCAAGCGAGAGGACGATAATGTCGCACTCGCTGCCCTGGAAGCTGTCGACTGTGGAGCAAACGGCGGTCAAGTTCTCAACGGCCAACATACGCTGCATGGGCTCCAGCTGGGCCGCATACATACAGATGATGCCGATCGAGGGCTGCTTGTCGAGGTGAATCTCGCGGCGGAACCGGGAGAGGAGGCTTCCAATGGCGTCTACTTCGGCCCAGCGACGGCGAGACCCGGTGCGGGACGCGGTGGAGATGCGGGTGTCGTCGCCGGGGACGTCGATCCAGGACAGGACGCCAAAGCGCTCGTGCCACAGGGCCGTGCGATCCAGTGGGGGCGGGGGTGCGCAGATCGTTGTCGTAGAACAGACTCGAGGCGATGTCCGCCAGGTTACGGTGCATGCGGCGTTGTTCTCTGTCTCGTCAGCTAAAACAGACATTGTGTTGGTCGTACGTCAGAAGGGTGATCTGGACACCCTCAAAGTTGCGCGCGCGCTCAAAGAACGACTTCTCAAAGCCAGTGTTTTTGACGTTGATGTTTGTGATCACTGGCGGGAGCTGGCGATCGTCTCCGACCAGCACGATCTTGGTGTCGGATGCAGCGCACGCAAAGGCAGGCAACATGGCAGTCTCGATTGAACGGGCAGCCTCGAGAATGACGATGAGGCCGAACCGGCGGTTGGCGAACCGCGCTGCGCCAGTGAGAGTGGTGAAAATCACGCGCGCGTCATCGAGGGTCTTCTCGGTCTGCTTGCCGCTGGTCTGGGTCTCCAACTCACGACGGGCAGCGTGGTACTGGGAGCGGGCATGTTCGCGCTCGGTCAAACTCGCGCGTGGGTCATCTCGTTTCTCCTGGAAACGGCTCTTGGCATTTTCGAGCGCCGCGACGAGACTCTCGACGTGTTCTCCAGTCTGCGTCTTGAACCACTGTGCGTGCGTGTCTGGATCAATACGGGAGCGATCTCCCATGCGGATGACCTTGTGCTGCTGGAGCTCTGGAATTTCTGAGTCGCGGAGGGAGAGGAGGTTGGCGTCGACGGCGGTATTGGAGTCGGAGCAGACCAGGGCGGTACCCTCGGCCTGCGTGAGGAGGAAGTCTTGTATGATGGCGCCGGTGGTCGCAGTCTTTCCAGTTCCGGGTGGACTGGAGAGTGAGCAGACTGGGACGGGGATCGGAGAATACCTACGCGTGGAGCATTGAGACGCGTTCGCTACGAGCAAGTCTCACAGCGAGGCGTTCCTCGGCGTTGAGGGTGTCGACGTGGGCGCCGCGGGGTTCTGTGGCGGAGACAGCGGGAGGGAGCCGGCCGTTGACGATAAAGTCCTGCACCCAGGGCTCGATATTGTGGAGAAACAGAAGGCTGTGGAGATGGACGAGGGGTGTCGCCATGCTGTTATGTTAGCTGGAGATACTACGCGAGACTCACCGCACACAGACCCCAAAGGACATGATCTCGGCTTGAACACTGGTGTTGTCTGGGACGGAGATCGCGAGGGCGCTCTCCGTCCAGGAGTAACCAACCACCTCACCGAGAAACGTCGCGCCAGACCAGGAACGGAACATTATAATGTCTCGGTCGCAGTACCGCTTCTTCTCCTCGTCGGGGTAGTCACATGGCTTGGGAGCGGGGACGGTGAACTTGAAGACAGTGCGACCGGCTGCCGGTGCCGAGAGGAGGGCGTTCACATCGGGCTCGTCGTGATCGAGAGTCTCATGGGTAGTGGAACTGCTTGGTGCGAGGGAGACAGTGCCCTGTTCCGACATCGTCCATTTGTTGAGGGCTTGACGGACTTCTGTCCAGAGAGGATGTAAGATCATCGGAATCATTGCTCGCTTGTAGTCGTCTACATCCCGGAAGGTGGGGCCGTAAGGGAGCGGCTTCAAGGTAGCGAGGGAGGAGAGGTGGGCAGGGTGCGTGATGTCAGTGCCTGGGTCGTTCCACTGGAGGACCAAGTCGACGAGCGAGTAGCGGTTGATGACCGAGAGCGGGTTCTTTTTCGGGTGCTGCCGGTCCAGAAGACCAACCATTTCGTCCTCGGGTGACGGCTCGGGTCGAGTGGTCTGGTTTGACCCCGTGATAAACGAGGAGCGGTTGATTACCGGCTTCTGGATTGGATGCAGCCGGTCGAGAAGACTAACCACTTCGTCCACGGGGATGATGTCCTCGGGTGAGGGCTCCACGAGTCGAGCGGTCTGGTTTGGCCCCGTCCGACAACGAAGCAGCCAAGTGTGGCGGAGGAACATGTGTCCGTTCTCGATGGCGTTGCGTGCGCGCCTGGCGACGTCTGCGGGCAGATCCTCGGGACCCCAGTCGGCGATGGGCAGCGGCAGGTGCCACTTCGACGGGGGGTACAGGACGACGCGCGCAACGTTTTCGATCGTAATAGTGCCCGTTTCCGCCCTTTTAGGCTTTGTCCAGGCATCGTCGATACCGCACATTGCGGCGAGCGCGCGGTCAAGGATCGACAGGACACGGTTCCTATCGCAAAGGACTCGAGTGGGGACAGCCTCTGGGGAGACCTCAAAGGTCCTCGTGGAACAGAGTGGGTGGCAGCGATCGAACGGGACGGGACGGGCGAACAGGAGAGCTGAGAGTCCCATGGCCGTGAGGCCCAGCTTGCGCGAGTCTGCGGGGGTGGCGAACGGGAGCACGGAGAAAGAGGGGTGCCAGAAGTTGGTCTCGTTGACGAGTTGTCCACCTATGGTTAGCACTATAGACATCCTTAATCTCACCATTCTTCACAATCAGCTCCTCTAGATTTGGACTATGGGCATCGGGATGGACCCAAAACGCGTGGGTCTGACTAGGGGTGGTGAACCCGTCGATAGGCACGGGGGCTAGGAACTTTGGCTCGACGTAGCCATTGAGGCCAATATTCTGGAGTCGCGACATTCTGATGAGTTAGGGCGAGCGGCACTTGAGGTGAGCGGACTCGCGATGCTGCGTCTCCAGAGGAGAATAGAGTCAAGCTTGGGTTCGAAGACAAGGCAGCCAGGGGCTGCCCGGGTCGAGGGAGTTTGAGGCAGCTGCTTGGGGACGGTTACAAGCGAAGACTGGGAATTGGTGGCAGGTCAATAAAGGAGGGTTGTTGTTGTAAAGGCGGGACGTGGCGGGGTGTTCGCCACACCGTTATAGTGGCCCGATGGTTCCCAGGCGTTTGTTCGGGATGGAGGAATGCGCTCGGTGGCCGGTGGACTCGGCTCAATGGGGAGCGGCCATGCGCCCATCCGTGCTCTCTGTGCGCCCTGCCAAGTGTACCATCTGGTGCCATGGCGACCACCAGCTCTTTCAGTTTGATCGACGGACACGGACAGCCGAGCTGAGACAATACCACGTTTCTAATAGCGGCGACCTCTCCCCGACTCTGTGGTCCGAGTCGTCGTGGCACATCAAAGGACAGTGGGGGTCATGCACTCGAAGCTAGAGCTTCCAACCGCATGGGCCCTCTAGAGGCCACACACACACTCACACATACATCGCCTCCCCCCGTCCACTGGCCGCTGGGCTCCTATTGTGGTGAAGCTCAGCGCCACCAGCAGAAACGATCTGTGTGACCAGTCCCACTGGCCACCGCTCCGAATTGCTTTCCATGGCCGTAGAACCCACTGGTGCATGTATACTCCGTTTCTGCACAGGCCGAGGCCATGAGTTTGGGGGTGTGAAGAACAAGTGTGGCAGAGAAGTGTGGCGCCGACGGAACCAATTTGCCACTCCCCGCCATCCACCGGACTGCAGGCAGAGGGGGTTGACACTCTCTCCGCCAGGACCACTGACCACACACCGCCTGTCCGCAAGTCGAGGCCGATGGACGCACAGCCTCCGCATGAAGCACAGAATCGGCACTGCATGTCCGAGATCTGCCTCGTCGTTTACCCATTGTGCCACCTCGTTTGCCAATAGTGGCTTCCCTCCGTTGGACAGTGTGTGGTGGGGTGACCCCCAAACGCCCTTTGTGCCTACGCCATAAAACCAGAGACCTTGGGCGCCTTTCTCAGCTTTCATTCCATTCCCCAATACCCACTCCTCTCTATACCCTCCACCCATCTTACCTCCTCCCGAGAAGCCATTTCTCCTCTCGTCTCCTGGCCACCTCGTCCATCCCCAACTCCTCCTTCTCGTAAGTCTTATACCTGTCCCTGGCACTTATAGTTGCAAGAACATGGCTCCCCGGACCAACCCCTGTGGCGACACCATCGCCGGAATCATCAGCTTTGTTAATCACCTCGACGCCCTCGTCCAGTCCTCTCCGCACGATGAGGCTATATCCCAGCTGGGGCCAGAGCCCCTCAAGTGGATCTGCCCAACCCTTGGCGCCCTTGGACCATTCCTCTCAGTGCGCCAACACATCCACGCTCGGGAGACCCCTGCGGCCACCGCACCTACGGAGGAGCAGCTCAACCACGACTCTCAGATGCTGCTCAACATCATACGTCTCGCCAGGGAGGTCTACTCGCCGTGGCGTCCGGAGCACGGTGTCCGCTCCCCTTACAAGGAGGAGGACGGCACWCWWMASAYCTTCTGTCTCCGGCACTTCCAGCTGGCCTGGTTCGCTGAAAAGCGTCTCCGGCTCCCCCACGAGATGTTCAACTCGGCCAACTCTCCGTCAGACTACGGTGTTAACCTCGTCGAGGTGGAAGCACACTTTGGGTGAGTGGTTTGGTAACGGATAGGCTAACCATCAGCATTCACGCCGCCGGGTGCTACAACTGCGGAACCGCGGGCACGGAGGAGAAGAACGCGCAAAAGGCGCGTATTACCGCAGAGGCCAAGAAGAAGGGGATGAAGCCAGAAGATATCCCACCCGGCCAGCGCGTGAGTGCTTTGTAGACGGGTGGCACTGACACTTCAGGTCCTCAGCGCCATCCGGCGCCACAACCTTGGAAAGTGCGGCGACAGGGAAGGGTTACCGCGCTCCTCCCCTCGACCGCACCCCGCCGGAACGACGTCGACAATGACAGTGACGCGGAGACGGGCAATGCCCGCCCAGGCTGGACCTTTGCGCGCTCGTACTCAGAACGCCGCGTCCTCGGCCCCACGCAAGCGCGTCAAGAAGAACAAGTAGGCAACGTGGCCGATGAGGGATAGACATGAAGTTTGCGCACTGGAACTGGACCAAGATATGCATACCTAGAAGGCGAGAAAGGAGAGAGTCCCACTTATCTAAGAGCTGAACAATCCCCACGTCAGAAGAAGATGAACCACGACGCAGAAAGGGAACATACAAGATGCACATACTGAATGTACCGCAGGTTGCAGGCGGATAAGCAGCAAGACATGTTCTGCAAGTCGTGCCACACCACGCAGGAACTGCTAATGTTTCTTACGTAAGGAGTAGTCAGACAACCACCTCTGTCCGTCCACAACACCACAGTACCACAGCTCCACAGAGTACTCTTCACCATGCGCCTCGACTACTCCACGTGGAACAGCCTCGAGCACATGAGCACACCATCTGCTAATGCCGTGTGACAGCTCTAACTCGAATCGAGCTGCTCCAGCTCGGCGATAAACCCGGCGATCTCGTCCAAGCCGCGGCTCCATCCGACGTCCGGGCCCCAGTGGAACCGGAACTCGTACGCCCACGCAGGTCTGCCGCCTACAAGACCCGGGCGGACGCGCACGGCCCAGATGACTTCGGAGGGTATGCGCTCCTGGACCTCGCGGCCGGTGCACCACTCGGTAGTGACTCCCGCGCAGCGGAGGCGCTCGATCCGGGCGTGTCCGCTGTGCTCCTTGTTGCGCTTCATGGTGGTCATGCCCGCCACTGCCCAGCTCGTCCGCTGGACCTCGGTGTAGAGAATCTGGATGTAGGCTGTCTTGACGCTGAGGGTGGCGCCGAGGGAGCCGAGCTCGCGGAGACGGTCGCTGACAAGCTCGGGGGCGCTGAACTCGAGCTGTGCCCAGAGCATCCGCAGGGTGCGAGGCACTACCCCGACAACGTCTTTCATAAAGCTGTCAAACGGGGTCCTGGGCAAGTAGAGGTCAGCCATGTGCGGAGCGCACATCTCCAGCGCCTCTGTCATGGCGGGAACGAGTGGCTCCCCTGGTGGGCTCAATGTCGCCTCGCTGTTGGCGCCGACGGCGGCGAGAAGTAGGTCATGCGCGGCGTCGAGGCCTCCCCACGGCTCTGCAAGCTCAAGGACGATGCCAAGGCGCGTCGTACTGAGCCTGACACGAATCTCGCTCGAGGCGTTCTTTATGCCCGACGCCCAGGTCGGCAGCGTAAACTGGACGCGGGTCGAAAGAGGCCCTGGATTGCGATAACGAGGACTTGGGGGCACGGAGAAGCGGAAGAAATCGTGCACAACAACTCGTTTGTCGTCCGCGCGAATGGTGACGGGAAAGCCGCGGAAGGTGGAGATGTCGCGGAGGTTGGGAAAGGTCGATAAGAGCTCCTCGAGAGCCAATGGGTGGTCTCTGATGTAGATTTCATCCGTCTCTGTCCACCGCGCCCTATCAGACCGGAAGCCGACCGGTCGGGTGCTACTTTCAGGCGGGGGGGTATTTATGATGTGGCGCACTGCTCTGCAGTAGTGGGCGTGCCGCTCAAGTTGGGCGGGTGTTTGGTGGTCCCGGCCGCGCTGAGCTAGCGTGTCCGCAGAGAGCCAGCGGTCATTGATGGTCGCGTACAGGAGGGGCACCACATCTGCAAACGTCGCACGGTTGAGCGTGAGCATGCCCGCGTCCCTTAAGGGTGAATACAGGTCCCGCCGGCCAGCCGGAGGGAGTGCTGCAAGAATCGGCGCGCGCAGTTCCTGCACGGCCCACACGCGCTCGGCGGCGGTGGGGAGTGCCAGGAGCTGCTCGTTCAGTGAGAAAGACATGATGGACGAGGTGGAGAGTGAGCTGGGATGAAGAGCGAGGAAGCAAGTCGAGGATTGTGAGGGATCTCGTAATGGAGAAGAAAGCGATGCACAATGAAACTCTCGAGCACTGGAACGTTGTGCGGGTCGAGTCCCGAATGCATCACGTGAGAAACACAAACAATCCGCCGGAGGGAGAGCGTTTCTGGCTCCGTTCTCTCCTCTCCGACCGCCACCCAGTGGCACCAGCTTCCTCTTGCAGACTGGGCCCTCGAGGACCTGCCCGCCGACGTCGCCAAACGCATTCGCAAGGCCATCAACAACTAGCAGGTCTTGCTCCGTCACACATGGCTGCCCCGGTGCCTCGCACAACCCAACCTGTGTGCTCGACTGGTGAACATTGCCACAACGCAAAACACGGCAGTGCGCGTCATCGAGGCGGACGAGCTCCCCGCCACCTGTCAACGAACAACAGCGTACGTGTTGATGGGCTACCGCGAGGACTCAATGTTCATTCCGCTGTTCCACAACAACGGCCCAACCTTGAGGTGAGGCACGCCGACGCCATCATCTACTTCAAGGTCACATACGACAGCGGTGTCTTTGGACTCTTTGAACACCATCCTCTCACTTTCGCCCACACTGCTTGCTGCAGCGACATCCATGAACCGCCGGTGGAAGTACGTGACCGAGGAGATGTGCGCCGCCGCTATCGACAACCTCGAGGGGGAGTTCCCCGGACAGGCCGCGTTTCATGAAGCCGTTCGGCGGGCAGCGCGCATGGCCGAGTCGGCGAGGAGGTACAGCGACAACTGTGCGACCACGAGGATCATCAGGAATGCCCGGCGGAGCCCCTGACCGTTCGCACACTGGAACACATGTCGAGGATGGTTATGGGTCAAGACGTGCAGCAAGCCGCCGACTGCAGAAACAGCGTCTCGATAGCCGCCACGTTTGACGGCAGCCCAGTCAAGGTCATCATTACCGCGAGGCGGCACAGCACAGCAGTTGACCCCCGGGATACAAGACGCCAATGGCGCTCGCAAACCAGCAGCGGCCGCCATCCCACCGCTTACGCCACTTCCCGCTCACGCCACTTCCATCCCGCTCTGCCGCCGACGACATCTCGTACAGCAAGAGTTACGTCTTTGCCCCGCCGTGGATCCCCAAGAACTGCGGCACACACCCGCCGCCGTGCTCCTCGCCGACCGTTGCAGTAGCAGCACTTCCCTCGCCATCCACGTGGTGCGCTCAGGCCGTACGTTTGTCCTGGCAAACCTGTCCGTTATCCGTGGAAGCTGCACCGGCAAAGCGGATCCGGTGACCCGAATCCGCTTTGCACTCACGCTCCTATCGGCCGCCCGCGAGAATCTACCACCCAACCCGGACCTCCCGAGTTGGTTCGCACCGTTCCGCAAGTCCAAGGCACCGCTGAAATACTTCGCCGACAAGTTCCCCGAGCTGCACCGCGCATTGGAGGCTGTGCCCCAGCTCTGGGTCAGAGAGGTAGCGCACAAGGCAGGAGGCATGTTGATGGCAAGTCTCCAGGGCACCTTCCAAGGACGACCCGAACTCGCCACCCTCCTGGTCCAGAGCATCAACAAGCACAGCCGCGACAACGGTATGCTTGCAGCGGCACGCCTCAAGATAAAGGAGGAGGACAAGGCGCAATCCGACGCGGCCATCACGGAGGCCAAGGAGAGGGACGGACCGGCCAGGATGGCACCGAGGGGCGTCCCAAGAAGGTGAGGAAGACAGCCTGCGGAGGCTTTGGTCCGAACGAAGTGCTACTCAAGAAGAGGGATATGTAACTCGGCGTTGTTCTGCAATCCAAGCTGTCCCAAGCTCAATGCATCCACTCTGAGCAGGCAGCACTCCCTGCCACATGACGGAACAAGCCACACTATGTATTACGTAATCCACACTCAGGGCTGCGTCGCGTGTCCGCCGCCACCGCAATCGATGACGCTTCGAGAGAGTTCTACTAAACGCACCGCGACAGGCCACCACCACCTATATCTCCCGACAACAACAACTCTCTCTCCAGAACACCACACCACCCTCCACCATGCCCCTCAACTACTCCAAGTGGGACAACCTCGAGCTCTCCGATGACAGTGAGTGGCAAGCACACGGACGCTGGCGCTAATTCCAGGCGACATCGAGACGCACCCCAACGTCGACAAGGCGTCCATGATCCGCTGGAAGCAGCGCGACATTCACGACAAGCGCGAGCAGCGCAAGCTACAGATTGCCAAGCTGAACTCGGAGCTTTCTCTGAACGGTGTCCTCCGCCCGCGCATCGAGTCGGTTATCTCTGGCGTCGAGGACAAGGGCGTTGCGCACTACCGCGCCGTGCAGCGCCGCATCAAGGAGCAACCCTCGGACGAGAAGCCGGCGACTGGCGCGCCCAACCAGCCGACATACGACATGATGCTCGGCCAGCTCCTGTCGGACGTCTGGCGCGAGGCGGCGTGGCTGGTCGACGGCGACGCCAAGGTCGTCAACGGCGGCGTGTTCATCAACGCCAAGCCCGTCGACGACAAGACTGGCGAGCCCGACTGGGCCAAGGAGGCGACCGTCCCTGAGGCCAAGGGCGAGATGATGGCCCAGGCGCTCGTCGAGCGTCTCAAGTTCCACGTCCAGGCGCTCATCAAGCGCGACGAGGAGGTCAAGAAGGAGATTAAGCAGGAGGAGGCCGAGCAGGCCAAGAAGATTACCTCGGACGGTATCCACGACGGTTTCAGCAGCAGCAGCGTCAGCAAGGCCGCGCCCTCGCCCCTCGAGAAGACCAAGCCAAAGCCCTCGGCCCAGCAGCAGAAGAAGGAGACTGTGCAGGAGATTGAGGTGCTCAACCCTGGAAAGGTGGGTGGTCGTGGTTGGTGTGTGCTGACAAACAGGCCAAGCCCGCGGACGACGACTCGGACGACGAGGAGGACGTGCCCTCGCTCTCGCCGTCGGGCCGCGCGTTTGCCAACATTCCCATGGGCGAGTGGGAGAAGATTTACGCCTTCATCCAGAAGGACTCGTCGGTGCTCACCGAGGCGTCGCACGACGCGCTCCTGCTCGAGGCCTTTGCCGCCGAGCGCCGCGGCAACAAGTCGCTCGCCAAGCGCTGTGTCCACCAGTCGATGATTGTCAACTACTGCCGCGAGCTCGGCCGCGACGGCGTCGGACTCTTCTTCCAGAGGTGCGTACCCACCCTCTACTTCTGCTGACCCCAGGATGATCCAGAAGAACCCCAAGTCGCTCAAGATGTTTGCCGACGACTTTGCGCGCACGTACGGCCACGTCGAGAAGCGGTCAAAGGAGCTCGCAGCCGAGGCTGAGGAGGACCGGGAACAGATTCAGCTCGTCGCCGAGGACCCCAACGTCAAGATTGGCTTCAACCTCCCCGACGGCCCTCCCCCCGCCAACCTCACCATCGAGGGCGAGGGCGCCGACCAGCTCGACATGGAGCAGGTGCGCGCGTTCCTCCAGCGCAAGTGGGAGATTTTTGAGGCCTTCCCTGCAGACTTCAAGGCGGCGCTCCAGACCGAGCAGCTCGACGAGGTCAACAAGGTGCTTGGCAAGATGAAGGTGTCGGACGCCGAGGACGTAGTCGAGAGGTTGCAGGAAGGTGGTATGCTCTCTTTCAGCGAAGCGGGTGTCCGCGACATGACCGCGCAGTAGAGTGTAGTATAGGCAGTATACATCTATGTACAGATCCGGATATAGTAGAGCTACTTCATCGCGCGGTCACTTGACGCAGAAAAAGGCCATGCCCTCGCGCACCTCGGCGACGACGCGCTCCAGCTCGCGGTCGTCCTCGGTCGACCACTTGTCCTCGTCGGGAATGTCCTCGGCCTTGCCGTGCGTGCGGTACGCCTTTTCGAAGCGTGCACGGCGGGCCGAGAGGGAGACCATGGGGCGCGGATCCGAGTGGCCAGTGAGCACGATAAAGGCGGTGTTGGCAGGGAGCGCGGCGTGCAGGCGGGCAACGCGGTCGTTGAAGCGCTCGAGGGCAACCTCGAGCTCGTCCTCGGGGAGCTCGCTGAGGTCAATGTCGCCGCCGTTCGAGTTCCAGTGCTGCAGGTTGCTCAGCTCGGTCATGCGAGCAAATACATAGTCGTGGTCGGCAACGTTGTCGACAACAGCGGCGACGACCTGGTCGTCGTCCGTGCACGGCACGGCAGTGGTCGCCTTTGCGCCGTACCACGCGCGCGGGTTTCCGTAGTCTGCGACGAGCGTCTTTCTCGCCTCCTTGCCCGACTTTTTGTACCTTCCGAGGCGCTCAAATACGGCCTCGGTGTCGACGACGGGGTCGCCAAACTCGGGGCCTGGGGTTAGATGTGACGCCTCGGTACAACTCACCGTGCATGAGCTTCATCTTGAGCAGGTCGACACAGGCGCGCGCGTCCTCCTCCGAGTCGTGGCCCGCCTTGCTGCCCTGAATGTCCTTGTTGAGCCACTTTTGGCAGAGCCACTTGAGGCCAGGCTTAAAGGGCGGGCCGCGCGCGTGCTTGTAGATGAGCGACGTGTCGACGACCAGCGGGTGGCGGATCTTGAGCACGGCGAGGTCGCAGTCGAGCGAGTGGCCCAGGAGGATGGTGTGCGGGGTGATGATCGGCTTGGGCCCGGTGACGAGCGCCTTTTGCACGCTCTCGAGCGTGTGCGTTGCTGCCGACATGCGCTCCTCGGTCATACCGGAGAACCTGCCGTCAGCTTGGACATGTGAGCCACTCACTCTGTAAGATAGTCGACGATGGGCTTTGGCGGCGTGACGAGCTCATCAAACACGTTCTTGCCGCTCTCCATGTCGACGACCGACACACGCGCGAGCTCCTGTCCGTCCTCCGAAAGACACTGCCATCAGATGCCGAATAATGCACGGTATCTCACCATTTCACAGTCGATAGCAAGCACGGGGTACTCGCCGTTCGCCGGCTGGCCCTCGGCCTTGGGGGTCTCGACCCAGCCCTCCTCTCCGCGCACGTTTCCTCTCCTCCTGCGGCCCTTGTCGTCGATCACCACGGGGCGGGTGATCGGCGCAACGGTGACACCAGAAGACACGACCTCGCCCGGTGCCGCGTCGGTCCGGCGGTTCTTGATCACCTCGACGAGCTCCTCGGGGAGCTCTCCGGGGATGAACAGTTCGTCGCTCGCGTCGACGTAGCTGGGAATCTTGTATCCATTCCCGAGCAGCTCGTTCGGCGTCATGACGTACAGCAGCGGCGAGGACTGCTCAGTCTTGGAGAGTTCTGTTGTCAGTTCCAATACCGTGCGGCAACTCACCAAGAAGACGCTTCTGCTCCTCGGCGCGCTTCCTCTTCATGTGGTCCGGAAGCGGCGCCTGGAGAAGGGCGCTGAGCACCGAGTGCAGCTTGCGGTTGTCGCCCGGCGCGCGTGTCGGGCAGCCGTAGGTGAAGAGCTTGGGAACGATGGGCACGCGCGCGGGCGGGAGTCCCTCGGCCGCCGCAAACGTCGAAGGGGTGGTCTGGAACGGAAGGCAGGCGTTTGGCGGCAGCGGCGGGAGGCCGAGATGAGCGGGGAGGAGGCCCGGCGCGAGCAGCACGACCGTGTGCGCGACATTGGACGGGTTCTGGAGTCAGCTACCGGCGGTGAGGAGGCTTACCTCTACAACAATCCACGACGGCCTCTGCGCGTCCGCAGCGATAAAGAGCGAGAGATCACGGATGTGCTGCTGTCAGCCATATTTCCGGAACTTGAGCTCACAGCAATGCCAATCTTCTTGCCGGAGCGAAAGTACGAGGTGTCGTACTGGAACTGCGGGCGGTGGCGGTCGAGCTTGCGCTGCTTGCGCTTCTGGACCTTGATGAAGCCGTCATCCGACGCCGAGGCCGGAGCGGGGCTCTCCGGCGTCTTGCGCTTGAGATCCTTGCTTTGGGTGTCCATGGTGGAGTGGATGGAGTGGAGGGAGGAGAGTTGGTGGATCTCGACAAACAGATTTAAATTCCGGCTGTGGTCGGGTAATCTTCGGATATTTTATCAGCGCAGTGACCCATGAGTCATCTCAGCGCGTCGCCTTGTTTTGACGTCGCAACAACCATCAGACACTGACAATGGCGCCAAAGGGTGAGCTCCTAATGACGACAGCTGGAGCTAACATTCAGTGCAGTGCCCGATTTGCGAGACCATGGTCTCGGAGGCGAACATCAACCTCCATCTCGACCTGCAGTGCCGCGGACCGGCGGGTCCGTCGTCTCCCCCGGAGACGCAGCCCAAGGAGGAGCGCTCGACGCAGAAGTCGCTCTCCCAAGGGAGCGACACTCCTATTCCGATAAGCACTCCGACAGCCCCCCGAAAGGCGCCGCCATCGCGCCCCGCCTCCCTCTCGCGACCGCCGAGCGACCGCCAAGCCCCGCGCTTCGGCACGAAGCGTGCCGCGGACCCGACACCCAACGGCGGCGAGAAAAAGCCGCGCGTCAACGCCCTCACTGCCAACCAACCGTGAGCTTTCAGCAATATTCCCAGCTGACCGCAGGCTTGCAGAGCGTTCACGCCCGACGTCGCTCGAGGCATATGTCGGCCAGGACGACCTCGTTGGAAGCGGGAGCCTTCTGCGCGCCCGCATCCTAGAGGGCGAGGGGGTGGGAAGCTGTATCCTCTGGGGTCCTCCAGGGAGTGGCAAGACGACTCTCGCGCGCCTCATTGCGCGCACAGCAAACGCCGACTTTAAAGAGCTCTCAGCGACGAGCTCAGGCGCAGCTGACGTGCGACAGGTGTTTGACCAGGCCAAAAACGGGCTCAAGCTCACGGGAAGGAAGACTATCCTCATGGTCGACGAGATCCATAGGCAAGTGTTTCTAAAGGTGGAGCTGACAGCAGATTCACCAAGCCGCAGCAGGACCTCTTTTTGCCATATGTCGAGAACGGCTGGGTGCAGCTCATTGGCGCGACTACGGAGAATCCTTCGTTCAAGGTCAACGGGGCATTGCTCTCCCGCTGCCAGTACGTATCGGCCATCTCCTCTACTGACGCCAGGGTGTTCACGCTCGCAAAACACACACCGCAAGACCTCGAGAAGATTCTCTCCAACGCGCTCAAGGCGATTCCCGACGCGCCGCACCTGCCGCCGGCGTTGCTGCCGTTCCTCGCAGACGTGGCTGACGGCGACGCGCGACAGGCGCTCAACGGCCTCGAGCTCGCGCTCAAAGTGTGCGAGGTGCCCGTGCAGACAACGCTCGATGACCCCGGAAAGGTCGCACGGCGCGACGAGCTGCTCATGGAGGCCGTCCGCAAGGGCCTGCGCAAGGGCTACGACCGGACCGGCGAAGCGCGCTACGACATGATCAGCGCATTGCACAAGAGCCTGCGCGGGTCCGACGGCTCGGCGGCAATGTACTGGCTCGCGCGCATGCTGACTGGCGGAGAGGACCCGCTGTACATTGCCCGCCGCCTCGTCGTCGTCGCGTCCGAGGATGTGGGGCTCGCGGACAATGCAGCCCTGCCGCTCGCAATCGCGACCTACCAGGCGTGCCAGGTGATTGGCATGCCCGAGGTCCGCATCAACCTTGCAGTGAGTTTGCGTTTCCGCAAGGTCCTAACTCGCAGCACTGCGTCGCATACCTCGCCGAGGCCCCAAAGTCCACCCGCGCATACGAGGCATACAAGCGCGCCGAGGCACTGGCAACCAAGGCGCCGCTCCCCGAGGTGCCGCTCCAGGTGCGCAACGCGCCGACGCGCCTGATGAAACAGCTCGGCTACGGCAAGCACTACAGCTACAACCCCGACTTTGCCCACCCGGTGTGGAACGAGTACCTCCCGCCGACGCTCGCGGCGCAGAGCAGCCTTGCGCCAGACCCCCTCGGGCACATTCTCAGGGTGCCTGAAGCGGAGGCCATGGGCAAAGTCTGGGACGAAGAGCGGCTCGCAGACTGGGAGCAGAACGCCAACTGCGGCAGCACGTGGTCGGGCAGAGACGAGCGCAAAGGAATGATTGAACGCGGAGAGCCGGTCGCGCGGGAGGAAAGAGTGGTGCACGCTCAGCAGTATGTTAGAGGGACCGAGAATCAGTCTCGCGGGGGTGAAGAGTAAGAGTTGTAAGCAGTCCAGAACATATCGATATCCTTCCACTTTATGCATCGTTAATTGACAACACTCTTTTAAGCGTCCTCGAAGCCGGTAGTCGGCCTGCGGGGGCGGTTGGGGACTGGGGTCAGCGCAAGACATCAGAATGAGAATGAGCGAGGCACGCACGAGGGTAGGTGGTGGGGATGGGCTCGGAGGGGACCCAGCCAAGCGACTTGCGGAAGTTGGGGACGGTGACGACCATGGCGGGGCCTGGGGTGAGCGTGTGCAACTGGCAAAAAGACCTACCGAGGAAGCCGAGAGCGAGCGACCAGAAGATGACGGGCTGCTCGTGCGCCTGGCGCTGCTGTGGGGGCGTTAGCATTCATTCCGTGTCCGCGCGGCGAAAAGTCGGGCCCAAGCGGGCGGCGGAGCGCGGGGGAAGCGGGAGGCCCCCTCCTCTGCGCAAGCTCCGGCGTGCTGTACGTACGAGGTAGCGGAAGACGGACATGGTGCGTGGGTAGCGTGCAAGAGTGTCTAGGCGGTGAAGAAGGGCAAACAGCTGGCTTGCGATACGACGAGCAGCCAACGCCGAGCAAGGAGTTGGACGGAGCGGGGTGCGGGAGTATTTTAGTTGTTACGTAAAGATGCAGGTGGGCTTAAATGAGTGCCCTCATTGGCAACAGACCTCCCTCCGCCGAGGACGACATTTGTGCAGATCGTGTAGAGCGCAGCAGGCGGCATGCTCGAGGCAGAGCCGGCAGAGGGAGACGCGACGCGACGACATCAGCAAAGACACTGAGGATTAACGGCAGTTAGAGCATGTATAGCATCGTAGCAAGCCACCCCCACCAGCCGTCGGCGAGAGGCCGCCACAATCAGCACACTGTAGAGTATACTCTGTCTCTGCATCTATGGAGCAGGACATCTCGCATGGTGTGACTACACAGAAGAGGGAGCGAGGGCGCTATCAACGACGACGAGGATACATGGCCGGCCATGCCACTGCTGTGCTGCCTGCTGCGCCAGGTGCACCGCCCAGCACTTACGTAACCTACATTCCCTGTGAAGACGTCACCGCCGCACGTGGCCGCGTCCCAGCTCGCTACCTCGAGCCAGCTGTACCAGCGTACCAGCGCGCCACCGCAGTCCACACTGCACTATGTCGCTCATCTTCTGTTCATCCGTCTCTCCATCCACCCATCGACCACCATGTCGGTATCATTCGCAGCCCCCGACCTCCAGCCGACGTACCAGGCTATCATCAACGGTACCGCCGACTACGACTGGGCCCTCTTCAACCAGAGCGGCAACGAGCTCAAGGTCCAGGCCACCGGCTCCGGCCTCGATGACCTCGAGGAGGAGTTTCTCGACGGCCGGTGAGTGTGGTGGTGAGGCGGGAGCTGACAGCCAGTATTCAGTATGCGTTTGCCCGTGTCCAGGACCCCAGCGTGAGCACACGATCTGCGGCAACTACTGACCACAGCGCTCGCTCGACCGCTTCGTAATGATTGCGTGGTGTGGCGAGGGTGTCCCCGAGTCGCGTAAAGGCCTCTTCCGTAAGTAAGCAGCTTACGAGCCAAGTGCTAACAGTAGACATCCACCAGTCGCAGGTCCAGTCCAAGTTCCTCAAGGACGCGACCCTCGTGATCCAGGCGCGCAACGAGGTGCGTTGTTCGCTGCTAACCACACTGACACCAGCTCGACGTCACCCCCGCGTTCATCCACAAGCGTCTCCAGGAGTCGTCGGGATCCAAGTATTCGTCGTCGGCGCCGGCGCCTCCCCGCCCCGCTGTCGCTTCAAAGCCGTCGGTTCCCTCGTACCGTCCCTCCCAAGGCTACGGCGGTGCGCAAGGCAAGGTGTGTACTCCGCCGGATGCGTGAAGCGGTGCTAACTGCAGCCTGTGTCGGTGGCGGCTCCTCCTCCTGCGCCGAGCTTCAACCGTCCTGTTCCCCCTGTCGCGGCCGCTCCCCCTCCCGTCCCCTCGGCTGCTCGCCCCGTTCCTGCGGCTCCCAAGGTCGTTGCGGCTCCTCCCCCAGCTGCTCCCCCCATGCCCG
>PQXP01000054.1:0-90888 GCA_002973495.1 Apiotrichum akiyoshidainum
AGAAAACCAAAAGGCTCCCCTCCACATCAACCACCCCCTTCACTCCCCTCATCTTCTCCTTGGGTGGTATGATGGAACTTCACACAGCCAAGGCCCTTGAGTCCTTCAAAGACCCTCTCCCTCCAGGCTCTTACAGAATGCTCCACCTCAGACTCTCCCTCACACTCCTAAGGGCCAGAGTGAGACACTCTGACCTCTGGCCTGAGTGAGTATGTGTGTCTAAGCTCTATTGCCTCCTCAAGACACCTTAGATAGCCCCACAAGACTCCTTCTCCATAGCCCCACCTCCACAGTTAGACTCCAGTACACCACTCAGATGCAACCCCCTACCCCCACTCAGATGCAACCCCCTACCCCCTAACCCACTAACTCCAGTACACCACTCAGATGCAACCCCCTACCCCTAAGGGCTCGGACGAGCGTCGGTTGGTGTTCGTGTCGCTCGAAGTGGATCCGGGCGAGTTATGGGCAAAAGTGGTGTGGCGTGGTGCGAGGGTGGGTGGACGCCGGAGGTGGAGGTCCAGTTGAGGCACCATGTGGCAGTCGCGTGTCGTTCGGGTGCTTGGACGAGTGGTCATGGCTCGGGCCGTGACACTCGATCACGAGGACGTCACCAAGAACGGCAAAGTCACCCGTTACTATCTGCTCAAGTGGGTTGACTACGGCCACGATGACAACACTTGGGAACCCGAAGCACACCTGAGCTGCAACCGTCTGCAGTCCGCCTACGACAAGGTTAGTAAATCGGCAGCACTATGACAATAGCTGCTGGTGATACATGCTGACAACAGCTCAACCCCCCCGCCGTGGCCGTGGACGTCAACAAATGTGGCCGTCGCAAGAAGGGTGGCAGCAAGAGCTAGGTGATACCGCCGGTGGCAATAACTGCTGACCACAAGCCGGTCCCAGTGCCCTTTACCACCCGTCTGGCCAGGTGCCAACCCAAACAGGATCAAGTTGCGAGCATCGAGTCATTCCTTCCAGTAGTCCTTTGGTAGCTCTCCCATGCAGACAAGCAGAGTTATCATCCTTGGGATTGTTCTCAGTTGGTATGGCAACCCGAGTGGCAACAGTGGAAATTTTGCTGTGTCTGTGGTTCCGATGGTGAGGAAAAGCATTGCAGAACCAGAACTACAAGATGCCATCGTAAGTGACTGAGCCAGGTCACACCACCAGTCGGGGAGCAAGACATGGTACAGACAAGCGGGTCAAGGCCGCTCGTGCTACAACGTGGCATTACGTGCAGTGGCAGAGCCCTCGCCGGCTTCTCCTCCATCAAGGACAATCTCCTTGTCCAGGAAGTCAATGTTGCGTTGCAGCTGCTGGCGCTCCCGTTCCTCGCGCTCCAGCTCGCCCCGCTCCTTTGCCTTCTGATCAATAGGGTTTTCAGCAAGGCGATGTTTGCGTCCAGGACCTTGATCGAGTGCCAGTGTGAAATAGCCCGGTCATTGAGGTTTCTGTTTGTGCTTCGTGGACTGCAATGATTTGACACCAAGCGCATGGCGATAGGCATATGAGAGGCCGTTTGTAGTGTGTGTAACCTACAAACCGCTGCCCATAAGGGCGGCAGGTCGATAGGGCCTGGGGGGCAAACTCGAGAGCGAATCGGAGACATAGCCCCGAGCTCAAGTGACGCAATCAGGTGGAATCCGACACCTGTACGCACAAACACAAGCGTACAAGTGTAAGCACAAGAGGTCGCGCTGTCGATGGAGAGAGCGTCAGTGAGTGAGTGAGCGAAGCGAGTGAGTTAGTGAGTAAGAGTGGAATGTGTGGTAGCTACCGTAGACTCAAAGCCAGCGGGGCATTGGAACGACAACAATCCTCGGCTAGGTGTGGCAGTGCTGTCGCCACTCCTGGCGCCACGCCTCTCGCTTCCTGTCCCCTTGCAAGAGACCTGAGCCCCAACACTACCGGTATTGCTCTGCACAGTGCGCGAACTACATTTCACTGCATCTGATGGGCTCCTCTCCCCCTATGTACCAACTGCCATTCTGCAGTTCGGTATTGTGCTGCTTCTGATTCCTCTTACTCGGACTTGTCCTTCTTCTGGCGCGAGCTCATACGGGCTAGGAGCTCTTCTAGCTGGGCTGCCGAGCGGGGGACGACATAGCGGCGCTTTGGCACGCGAGCAGGGGGAGGGGGAGGTTGGTCAATGTCGTGGTCGTCCGTGTCCTTCGCGGCGCGCTGGCGTCGGCCAATTACACTAGGCGTGGGCGTCGCCACAGTTTGACTGTGGGAATCGGGTGTCGGGCTCCTCTCTGAGGGCAGTGCGGCCTGGTTCTGGAGAACGTTTGCCTTCTGCGGTGTCTCGGAGAGCCGGCAGCTGTTGATGGCCAAAGTCGGGGAACGTGCGCCAGTGACAGCCTCCTCTTCGTGGCCGTCGCACCCCTGGCGTGCGATGGCCACTGGTGAGTTGCTCTCCGGGGCTAGGACGGCGGGCGCGGTAGTAAGCGCATTAGGAAGCGCGTTGGGAGGAGGCACAGGGGGCTCTGCGGTTGAGGCGGGGTCGTGGAGCAGGTCGGTTGTCTGCGGTGTCTCGGGCAGGCTGTTACGGCGGAAAGACCGGGAACTTGGACCAGTGACACTCTTCTCCTCACGGCCCTTGCCTGTGATGCACATTGGGGAGCCCATTGGTGGGGGCAAGCGGGTGGACGTGGTTGCTAGGGGACTGGGAGGGGGGGGCAAGAGTGGCTCTGCAGGCACCGCGGCCGGGCTCTGGAGCAGGTCAGCTTGCTGCTGCCTCTCGGCGAGGGGGCGGCAGTTGCTGGCGGATGCCGGGGAACGGGTACCAGTGTCGCTCTTGTCCTGATGTCCTTCGTCCGTGACGGGCGATGTGGTGTTCAACAGTGAGAGAGTGCGAGTAGCGTCTATCTCGGCAGGTATGGAAGGTTCGCGGTCCCCGGTCTTCTCCTCAGCGGTCGTGGCATTGTCCTGGATAACATGGTCTGCCCCTGTGTCAATTGAGAGGTCGGTCTGAAGATCGAATGACTGCCAGTTGTCGAACGAGTTGAGCAAGGGGTCGATGTCGCAGTCATGCGACGATGACACAGGCTGGGTTGTTGGTTCCGAGCCAGCCGCACCTGTGCCAACCTCGGCGCCTCCAAGCGAGTCTGCAGCCGCTCGGGGGGTGGCTGATGGAAGAGGCAGTAGCTCTTCTGTCTCCATCTGCCGCGCGGGGGGCTCGGTAGAGAGTGGAGGTGCCTGGTGCGCAACGACAGATGTAGTCCCATCCTCGCCATTCGGGTCACCACTCGAGATGGCGAGATGGCAAAGGCAGCACCAATAGCAGCCGCCGGCGGGACCGACACATCTGGATCAGTGTTGAGCGCCATGCACTCCTCGGCACCGGTCCACTCAGTACAGCCGCCAGGACTGGGAGCAGCGCAAGGGCTGGCCACATTGGGGTCGGAGTCGAGCGACCAGCGGTGGGCCACCCGGATCTTGTTGACAGCATCGGTGTTCGAGCAGGCTTGGCCATTGGCCCTGCACTGCACACAGGGGCCACGAATACTGATCCGGAGCAGAAAACAGCGCCATTTGCCGCGGCAGCGGTCGCACGCGCTCTCGGCATCAAGCTCGATATAGGCGGGATCGGTGCCGGTGGATTCCTGCCGAGCAACGGTGCGCTCCCACTTCGGTGCGGTCTTGTTACGCCAGGTCTCGTAGTCAGCCGGGAGCGTGGCCGCATACCCTGGCGGTTGGTCGTTGGGCGCGTCGAGCGACCGGTGCGGGTCGAGTGGCGTGCCGGTTCCTGTGAACTGCTCGGGGTGGAGCTGGTGGAGAGGGATGGGTGGCTCGTCGCTGTTTATGATGATGGCCGGGTACAGGTTGGGGTACAGAGTAGACGAGTGTGTGGTGACAAGAGTGGGCTGGGCATCCACGGCATTGGATTGCCATGTAGAGATGGACATCTCCCCTGCCCCATGTCCCTCCGGCGCAGGACACACACAGAGGCCCCTCCCGACGATCCAACGACCCCGTCGATCCCATCGATCCGGTCAATCCCATCGGCGACCATGCGGCACACACCTTTCCCCCTTTGACCTCTGACATTCACAATGTGAACACAACATCACTCGTCGGGCGCTCCCCACATCACATCACTGCAGGCCACAGGTAGAGTGCACAGAGGACAGAGGGATACAGGTCGCATGTCACTAGAGATCGCACTCGGGTATCTATTGTCATTCAACAAGCTCAAGACGGCGCTGGCGGTGCCCTTAATCTCTCCACTTATCCGTCCTTTATGAGCCTGTCAAGTGTCAGTAAGTGCCAGGTTCACACAGAGTGGGGAGCCTGGAGACGTACCGTTCAGCCTTGGCGATGGCAACGAGGCCGTTCTCGCAGGCCTTCTTGTCACGCTCAGCCTGCTCCGCGGCTGTAATCATGTTGCGCAGGTCAGCCAGGCTGTCCTCGTAGTCGTCCATGAGAGAATAGTATTCCAAGTGCTTGCGGAGAGCCTCCTCGAGGGCGAGGCTCGCTTCGGTGACCTTGTCGTTGAAAGCGGCACCGTGCGCGAGGTGAGACTGACGCTCCTTCTCGACTGTGGCCAGCTGGCCCTTGTAGTCTTGCTTAGCGGCGGCGAGGCAGGTGTCGGTGTCGGCCATGGCGTCGGCTGTCTCGGTCTTCAGGCGGGCGACGGCCTCGGCGAGGTTGGCGACATGGGCGTCCTGTCCCCACCCCATCGTGAGGGCCTGACGGACGGCAGCGATGACAGTGTCGGTTGTGAGCTTTAAGCCCATTGTGGTGTATTTGCGTTGAGGAGGTGTAAGCCGTTGAGGAGGTGTAAGCCGTTAATAGAGAATCCGGGGTTGACAATGCAGGTGCGGATTGCGAAGGTGTGGAAAGGGAGGGGAGTCAATGACATCCATCTCCGATTCTCGATTTCAGCTCGTTTTTCATCATCGTCATCTGCCTCACCACCATCGAAATCGTCCAGATCGACGATGGCTTGCCCCCATTGACTGCTAAGGGCACGTGTCCCGCAGCTGGTGAGTGTGAGAGTTGGTATTGAGCTCACATCAGTTCCGGCCGGTCATCTTCGGAGCCGTTCACAGCAATTGTGGGAACAAAATTAGTGCGGCGAGCTGAACCTGCAACGCGTCAGTATGCAGGATGCCCCAGCGCTGATGGCTGCACTGATAGAACTGGCCACCTCCGGCCCTCACCCCAGCCAGGAAGGACGATGACCATCCGAGTGAGCACTAACTAACAAGAAACCTAACGAGTGCTGCACAAGCTGGGCCTGTGCTGTCGGGATCCTGACTCTGGGGGCGCTCGATGGCAATGAGTGGCCGCCGCGAGCTGCTCCTTAATCTCATCGCTGATCACTGAGAGCTCTGGCTCCATCATGCACCATGCTAGCAGCCATATGCAGAGGCACAAGAAGGAAAAAGGTCAATGTAAAGGGAGGCAACGGGGGGGAGAATGACTACACAGTGGTCCATGGAAGAGAAAAGACATGAAAAAGAAAAAAAAAAAAAAAAACAAGACAGAGAAAAAAACCGTCCGCGTCGTTATCGACCACCCAGCTTCTCAATCTCGGGCCATCCTCTCGCAGCATGCGGGAGTTCCAGTCCATCGGGAGGTGTCGCTCGAGCACACGGATGTTAGAGCAGTCACTAGTATACCTGCGACCTGCGTTCAAGTTACGAGATGATTTCTATCTCTCCTTGGTGGAGAGGAACGGAGGCTTTGTCACCCCTGTGCGACTCATTTAATAGTCGTCGGCCACATCTTCCACACCGGCCACACGTCGAGCACGGACCACACGGTAGAGTACGAGTGCTCGCCGCTCGAGGGTGCCCGGCAGACTTTGCAGCTCGGCATTGCCGCTTGGGCTGTTCGAGGCATTGTGGTAATTCGTCTGTCTGTTCACGGCCCACGTGTCTATTCAGGGCCCCCGAACCCACGCTCTCACCCTGGCGGCCGCTGTCACCCTGGCTGCCGCTATCACCCTGGCTGCCGCTGTCATCCTGGCTACCACAGGTCTGCACCAGTGCACCTCTATGAGGCTGGCCTATTCTGACACTAGAAACTGGGTGTCTTTGTTATGCTTGTTTCTACGTTCTGCCGACCAGCAGGTAAGTCACGGCGCTGTGTGGAAGAGTCTCAGTTAGGACACGGAGAGTGAGAGTAAAGTGAGGGTGACCTGATATACGATACAGGCGAGTCCCGTGGACGGGTTCGGGACGCGGCGACGCGGGAGGGGCGGTAGGGTGGAAGTCGTTCTACGCATGCCAACCAGCACACTTTTGCAGCGACCATTGAGGACGCAAGTAAGAACCTCGAGGAGGATGTAATGTCAGATGCATACGGGGCGCTTCGGACGGGAACGAGCCTCCGGGCACGTGTGCTTGGCATCCACGCTGCCCACGGTGTGGCATCTGTCCATATCCACGGTGAAGAAAAGAAACGATTGCAGCTTGAGCGCGTGGCTGTGCTGGAGCTCGGCGTTGTGCCCAAGATCGAGCCGGACGTTGTTGTGCTCACGCCAGGGGCTGTGCCACAGTTCGAGGAGGTGCAATCGTGCTAGATGCCGGTAGTCGCGATAGTTGTGGATGCTGCACATCGTCGGGGCCTGGCGGCGGAAACGCGCCCGACAGTCGGCACCGTTATCGTCGGAGGCGCCGCCGATGGGCAATGTGCACGGCGGCGGAACGCGCCGCGCTGCCGGCCCAGCGCCCCCGAGCGCCCGCAGACGCGCCTGTTGGCGTCTGTTGTATGCACAAATACAAATTACATACGTGTGGTACGTTCTACACGGGGTGCGAGGTGGCTGGGGCTGGCTGCGGTTTTGTCGAGAGATGTTGGCTGGCTACAGCCGGGATGGGCAACGCACATTGTGGGGCGGGAACAGATCGTTATATACATGGGAGCGTTGGGCGTCGCCTGTGGCTAAATCGCGTCCAGTGCGCGAGGGGGTTGGGGAGGTCGGTGGCCTTGTGAAAGCATGGTTGGTTGCCAAGGGCAAATATCGGGTTGCTCACTGTGGCGGGCTGTGCTGCGCCGCCACCGCGGGAGGCCAGAGCTGCTTGTCAACGACCGGTGCATCCAGCACGCCATCGTACGCGTCGTCGTGCTGCTTGTCAGCCGCCTCACGCAGGGCCGGCGGGTTCTGCTCGGAGGCGGTGAGGTACATAGTGTCGAATGGCGTAACCAGCACGCGCTCCGACGCCTTCGACTCCGAGCTGCGCGACGACTTTGGCGATCCGTCCTCCGAGGCCTGGGCTGAGGCCGTGGCAGGGGCGGCAGCAGCTGTGGACGTGGAACACGCCGTGGCCTCGTCGGGCGGCGGGCCAGTGCCTAGCGGGGGCAGGCCTTTCTCTTTGCGCAGAGCCTGCAACCGCTGGAGCGCCGCCTCGGCGCGATAGTCGCTTGACAGGGCAAACACTTCGCTGACGCGTTAGTTCCTCTGGCCCTTGCCGTCTGCAGAAAGAGACTCACACTTCCCACCCGAGAAAGACGGAGCCGTCAAGGTCATTGAAGCGATCCGCCGCGTCGGTATGAAAGAACTGCACGAGCGCTTGCCACTGGAGGTTGGGCGACGGGCGCAGCCGCACGCTGATGTGGTGCACCGTGCCATACTTGATGGCTGCATCGTATACCGCATCGGGAGACGGCGTGTCAGTGCTCCATAGCACATCCTCCATCCAGTCCTCGCGCGCGGGCGGCTGCCCGACAAGCCGCCCTTTGTGGGCGTCCACCTCACGCGCGGTAAAAAGCATGTTGAGCTCTGGGTACTCGGTGTCGCCCGGGCGGCAGAAGACGAGATGGTGCCCGGCGACTGCGGGGTGCGTGTTCATGATSGCGRGYACACGGGCAACATCGTCGACATTATGAAAGGAGAGGCGCGCGGTTCGAAAGGTGGAGGGCGGCGGGCACGAAGACGAGGTCCCTGTGGCCTTGTCGTCGGGGCACAGTGCAAAGTCGTGAGGCGGGCAAACCTTCTGAAGCTCGGCGCGGAGCCAGGCAATGTCGGTCCATCGCGTGATGCGCCGGACAAGGACCTCGTACGGCGTGGTGTTGGTCAGGACGTCGTCGTCTACCATGTCGGCAGTAGATTCACGAGGAGAAAGTGTACGCGACGGGGACGTCCAGTGAGGTGGATGGATGGATGGTGGATGGTCAAATTGCAGAGTTGGTTGATGCCATGACGAGTGGTGGGCGGCGGGTGGCGATGGTGGCGTCGGTGACGGGATCAAAATATCAAAAACGACCGACCCACGTGGGTCATCTTTGGGAATACGTAATACGCAATACGTCTTCCCAGAGTCGGAGGGAGGCATGGGAAGCGCATGGCGGGGGCAAATCCACGTGTCAGTCACGTGTTTTAAAGAGAACAAAGTTAACGGAGTACGACAGCCACACGAGGTGTGGCCCTCAACAGCTGCACAGCTCAGGCGGCACAGACTGTCACTGATTCTTATCGTTCTCCAAGGGCTTCACCCTTCTTAACGCCCTAACGCTCATCCCGTCGCCAGCAGTTCTGTTCATGCCCAAGCGCCGGCGCCGCGACACGGACTCGGCCGAAGAAGCCCAAGCCGCTCATTGGCTGGACCTCCACGATGACAAGGGCAATGTTGTCGTCAGCATCCCTACGGGGGTGCTCACCTTGGACGAGGTCGCGGCTGGGCTCGCCGCCCTTCTCCGACACACGCGGTATACAGTCAAACTTTGGAGCCTGGATGAGAAACAACAACAGCATGGGGATCAAGTTGTCGACGACGCCAAGGAGAAAACGAACCCTACAATCCTGCGGTTCTATACGAGTGCGTCGACCTCGTCCAGCCTGGCTGACGACCAGACGGCATCCAGTGCCCCAAGCCTGCACGCGTCGCAGAGCCCAATACACCTCTCAACAAGGACAACCAGCGCTTGAAACGCCCCGAAGCCGCACAGAAGTCAATGTCCCAGTCAGTGCGCGACCGTGATGGGTGGAAGTGCGTTGTTTCAGGCAACAATAGCCACGTCGTCACGTACCAATGTGCCCATCTGTACCCATGGGCACTTATCGACCATGAGGCTGATGCAGCCGGGCTGAATCGCCCGGCGCGGGACGGTGCCCGCCAGGTCCGCCCACCACCAGGGCTCAGTGATTATGAGCTGGCACCTCGCCCGGTCGCTTTCATTGATGACGCTGGGGTGACAATGGCCGCGTCTGAACACCTTCTCTACGACAACTACCTCTTTACGTTCTCGCCTGTTACACAGAACATGCTCGCCATAGAAGCGGATAGCCCTGACCTCCGCAAGCTGCACAGGAGGCGGCCGTATCGCGTTTCCCCCCTGCAAACGGACCTTGGGTGCCTTCTCGCTCGTCTGCACTTTGCCCGAGCGGCGTTCCGCTCTCCTATTCCCCTTTACTAGCCACCCGCCAGTCACCCTGCCGCCTCTACCCACTCCCCACACCGATCCAGCGCGCAACCCCCCCAACCACCCAACCGCCCAACCGCTCCCACAACGTTCACGGCATAGGCAAGGATGCCACGAAGGAGATCGCCGAGCTGGAGGAGTCGGTGATCGACCGCGTGGCCGCTGCTGTCTCGGACAATGACTCGGGCGCCAACTTCCGCTGCGCCCTCTGCCACTACTACCCCTTCTTACGCTTACCCCACTACCGCCGACGATATCCCCGATGTTCCGGTGGCTTCCTCTGTCCCTCTCAGTACCCCGCACGCTAGCAACCGTATCAGGATACCCAGCTCCGCACCCACCTATCTCCCAGCCGCGTGGTCCCTACACCCGCGCGCCCATCCCCCCGTCAACCACGACCGAGTCCTCCCCTGCCTCTGCTGTCCACCACTCCGCCGCCCACGGCACGCGCAACGCTACCACGAATAGCAGCGCGACGATCCACTCTCGTCAAGCGTCTTACTCCCAGCCCCGTCTTCCCACCCGCGCACCCACCCCTTGGAGTCACCGCCGAGTACGCGACTGCTGCCGCATCTTCTTCTACAGGATACCGATGAAAAAAAGCTTCCGCTTTGGCTGGCTGCCACTTTCGAGCGTTCGAGCTGTTTTCACGATCGCGAGACGTGCAGACATCTCTCTCCGATGCATGCCATACTGCAGGTACAACGCCGATACTTGGGATACGAGGTCATATACATATGGTTACACTATTGCCGGTGCAAAAAGAACCTCGAAGCATGCATTGGACCGGCGGGACCCAGCAGCCCGGAGGTGGAGGTCCGTTCGAGGCACCATGTGGCAGTCGCGTGTCGTTCGGGTGTTTGGACGAGTGGTCATGGCTCGGGCCGTGACAAGCGTCCATCCACCCTCGCACCACGCCACACCACCTTCGCCCATAACTCGCCCGGATCCACTCCGAGCGACACGAGCACCAACCGACGCTCGCCCGAGCCCACCCTCAGACGACCCTCAGACCACCAGTCGCCCGGACCCCGTCCGAGCACCCCCAAAGAACACACCACACCCAATCACCTCCCGCCACATCGATCTCGAACGACCTCTCCTCGCTCCTCGTCCGATCGAACGACAAGGCCTCGTCCGGCAACCCCAATTCCCGGCCGACTCCTCACCTCGACTGTACACTATAAGTAGCTAGAGCAGACCGTCCGTAGTTCAATGTCAATTGTGTTATCCTGGTACTACCACTCATACGCACTCCTTTCGAACTTAGGCCCGCCCGAGCTTCCTCGGACGAACCTCGTTCTTTCTCCGTAACCGCACCTCCCACCCGTCCGTCCTCAGCCGAGTGCCGTCTTCGTCCGAAGTCGGGCTCTCACATTCTCCATAGCCCCACCTCCACAGTTAGACTCCAGTACACCACTCAGATGCAACCCCCCTACCCCCAAGACCGCTTGGCCAGCACTCGCTTATAGCTCGTGACAGAACGCCACGACCCAGATCCCAGCCATCCGGCAGCAACAGACTCGTCTGTCCTGTGGATCATTGATTGCCGTGTTCGATTGCGAGATTCGATGCATACAGTCGCGATGTAGTGAGACGCGAGCGGGCGGCGGTACATGTGGATGCGTGCGACAGAACCAAAACCTGTGTCCTTTTCGTGTCAGTGCTGGTGGGCCAATGTCAATCTTGCAGGGGCTCTCCGGCGGTCTCCTTGGCGTTCAGAGACAGTCCGGTAGTACAAGTCAGGTGCAGACAACGTATACCGCGACCGCCCCCGGGCTCTGACCTTTGTCGTAGCCTCGCGCTGCAACCGGCCAGAATGGGTATCGCCCGATACTCTTGAGACCGTGTAGCCTGCGTCAAGCCCATCGTTGCTGACACAGCCGGTATACCGAGCTCGGGGAGGCGCCCGGGCCTGTTCACAGCTGACGGAAGAGTCATCACCACCACCCGATTGCAGTGTCGTTCTCCCAGCCTTCCCGCGGTGGATGCCGTGCTCGATATCCCCGGGTATCTTTACTGAGTGGTAGAGGCTGTCCCCGACAACGCCTGCGTCATCGCGCGCGCCTTGGGATAAACATCAGTCAGCTCGTTAGCAGCACCTGCACGAGGATTCCTCTGACGGATGGCGAGGACACAAGATACACATACATACACCTACATACACGGGCATGGTCGTAAACTCGCTGTACGGCGCCTACTCTGGCTTGGCTAGAAGATGGTCGTCACCGCTCGTGTTGAGCGTCTCGGACGACTCGAACGTATGTTGCGTGTCGGTACTGGCGTCCGATGTGTCGCGGCCACTGCACGTCGAGCCTTTGGACGCCACGTCGTGGCCGTTCGAATCGTGCTCGCAGTGCCAGCGAATAATGTCTTTTGCGTTGGAAGCGCTCATGGCCGGATAGCTGCGGCCCGAGGTGAAGGTGACCGGCGTCGGGATCGTAATGGAGCGCACGACGTCCATGTCGAGCGGTGCGCGCAGGTCCTCGGGGTAGTGCTCGTACGAATCGACGTAGTATCGATAGTCGGCCTCCAGGGCGGCGCGGACGAATGCCGACACGCGGTCTGGTGGGGGAGGTGAGGGATGGTGCTGCGCAGCCTGATGTTAGGAATCAGGCGTAACGACGTCAAAGCATGGCAGACTTACAAGCTGAACAACCTCGTCGACTACAGGCTGCATCCTGCACTTCCAGCCTTCCACTGTTGTGGGAATGACATCGTCCTCCTCGTAGAAGCCGTATACTCGCCTGTCGTTGATGCTATGCTGCGAGTCAGCGCCAGCGATGCTTCTACCCACATTTCCATTGCCTTGTCAGCGGCCGCTAGAAGGTACTCGCTACAGGACAGGTCCTCGAGTGACGATGGTGTGGCGAGCTTGGCCGCCCATGTTTGGCTCGCCACTTGTGCCGCTGCGGCAAGGTGGAACCGATCATCCACGCCGGGGGTGAATGGCGGCGCGACGAGGGGAGCGCTGGACCAGTCTCTGCGTGGGAATGTGGTGTATATCCCATGGTCGTCGTGCCCTAGACATGGGGGCATCGTGCAGGAGGGTTTAGATGGTGGATGGATACGATGAAAGAGCGACAAGAGATGGATGGTGATGATGAGTGGCAAAGGTGGAGCGTGGGAACGGGGCGGGAGCAAAAATGACGTGGCAACCACGAGATTACCACGTGGCAGTAAATGAAAAAGAAATCAGTCGCCGTGGTTGCAACATCAAACCGCGTCCGCGTTATCCGTCGATGAGCTGCCCTCGTCAACAATGGCAATGTTGTCAACACCATCTCTCTATCTCAGCATCCACACTCAGTCTCTTCACCCCAGCACCACGGGTCCCTCAGCTACTCGACATGTCTGCAACATGGCAGGATGCGTTGAACCTCGTGTCGCCGACCGCCGACTACCAACTGGCCTCCGACTTTGTTTTCATCCCACAAAAAGCCGGCTCTGGACAGCCAACAGGTCGACGCGAGTATACTCTGAAACGATCAGCGTATGTCATGTATACCGACCGCATGGCCGTTCGTACCGACAGTTCCGATGGCGTCTATATCCGCATCGTGCCTTTTCATGCCGCCGACCTCCGCATCTTCCGCCGCAAATTGAGCAGCGTGTCCCAGCCTCCGTCTGCCGCCGCCATCCAAGCAGCCACGTTCGGTAACGAGGATGTAGAGCCTTTTTGGAACGAGGGCGGCATGCAGTCCCATGTGTACCGCACGGAAACCGGCCTACTGAGCACCTTTGCGCGTGGAGTTACTGGCGGCAAAGTCGCCTTCCAGGCCGAAGTGCCTGTCAAGATTCAACCCCCATGCGGCGAGCTCAACGTACGACTAGATCTTGCAGTGATCTATTCCGCACCCAGATTACCCCCCGCACCGTCAAGCCGACTCATGCTGGCCTTCTCGGAACAGAAAAGCTACCGTGTCGCCGACGATAACCTCTTCCGCACAGTGACCAAGTTCCACGCTCTGAACGGCTCAGCCAAAGCCTTTCTAAAGTCAAACGGACGCGTGACCTTTACGTACAGCGTCAATCAGGCCTTGGGCATCACGGACGTGGCGGCACTAGCGGCGCACGGCATCGACATCCACATCCTCGACGCAGCCATGGTCCACGCGATGGAGAACGGGGGATACAGCCGTTTCCTGTCCCTGCCGCTCGGGCCACTACACAATGGCAATGAACATTTCCTCGCGGGATGGGACGACGGCCGTCGCGCAGTAGTCTACTCTGCCTCGGTGGGCAAGGGGCGCGCGGGCGCGGCTCTCGGCACGCTTGCGGGCCCCAATGCTGAAGCTTCGGAGGAGCGAGCAGCCGCCAGGCCATTGGGAGGAAGTGCGGTCTCCCACGCTAGCGATATCGCCTGCGCCATTCTCGTCTCCCGCGTCAAGCCCCCGCCACCCCCGACATTCACCGAGGAGTAAATCGGCGTCTACAGGCCTATCACGCTGTTCGATCTCCGCTGGGACGAAGACGATGGCAATGATTCAGACTTTGTGTACTATTCCGGCAGCGACAGCGACAGTGACGACTAGTAGGCGTATGTGCGACATGAGCGCGAGACTGAAACACTTGTACATACAACCATGGATGATTGCACGATTAACCCCCTGGCTGCCGACCTGTCGCCCTTATGTCCCGCGACGGTCAGTCGACATACATTCATTCCACGGCAGGATGCGCGAGAGGCCCCACTGATGTACCTGATACCCTACTGATTTCCTCTGGTCACCGCGAAGACGTACCACCTCGTGACGGGCTAGACCGGGTGATGGAAAACAAGGAGAACGACGACTCGGACCCCGCCGACAAGTGCGTTTGGTGCAACCGCAAGGGCCACAAGGAAGACGCTTGCTTCCAGAAGCGCGACGGACGGCCCTCATACAACATGCGCCGCGACGACCCCGCCTGATGACGGACACCTCCATGGCCAAGACCAAGACCAAGACCCCACCCAAGAAGCGCTCGCCCTCGGGCACGAACCTGCCATGTCCAGTCACCTCTGGCCACCCTTATAAGGCGCTTCACGTATTCTCTCCTTTCTTCTTCTCTTCTCCTCAGATGCATCGTACCCATTCCACGAGAGAATGCTTCATTGGAGGTACAGTTGTACTACGCGAAACTCATCCCGCCGGGGCGGGGTTCTGGTTGGGCACGGGGCAGTCGTCGTTGACACCCGCGATGGCGTAGCTGCCCCAGCGGCCGCGAAGAGGCCTGGATGGCTTGCGCTTCTCTTGAAGGACGTTGGTTACGAGTCCCGCGCGGCCGCCCATGATCTCCACGAGGTGCTTGACGTCGTGCCACCACACATCCTCGCCACGGCGCTTGCTGATGTCGGTGTGCTGCAGCACCTCGGGCATGCTAGCAAAGACAATCTTTGAGCCGCGGATCGCGATCATGGCGGCTGTCTCGGTGTTGGGCGTCGCGGTACGGCGACCGGCCTGGGAGTTGGGGCGTGCGTGTTTTTCCAGGAACTGCATGGACAGAAGCGCGAGGCGTGTCGCCCGCGTGCGATCAAGCGGTGAAGGGACGAGGCCTTGAAGTGTGTGGCCGAGTTGAGCAGACCGCGCATCAAACAAGTCACGGCCCTCTTCTTTGAGAATCTTGGTGACGACTTCGGTGGTGTACACATTGGACGACTTTTCGGAACTGCGGTCAGCGTGGACAAAGCACTGCACCTACCGGATAACCAAGCGGCCTTCTTGCTTTCCCTTTTCGTCGAGTTTGTAGCGCTCTTTGAGAAACTCGACATCTTCGAGAAGAGTGCGCAGGCTGATGCCGTCCTCGGGGGTGTAGACGAGCACTGCACCCACAGCTAGCGCGCCAAGGGTCGCCAAGTATCCGCTCATTCCTCCTTGCGTCTCCACGACAAAGACACGGCTACGCGAGGCGGAGGCGCTCTGCTTGATGGCGTCGCAGGCATCCACAAGCGAGTTGAGTGACGTGTCTGACCCAAGAGAGAAATCGGTGAGCGGCACGTTGTTCGACAGCGTCGCGGGAAGATGGACCATAGGAATATGCAGGGCCGGGTACGCCTTGCGTCCCTTTTCCAGCATGGTGACTGCGCTGAAAGCTTCGAATCCTCCGATAATAAGCAGGCCATCAATGGCGTGGCGCTGGAGCGCCGCTGCCACACCACCCATGTCGACGCTTGGGAGCGTGCGGTTGGTGCCGAGCTCGGAGCCTCCACGAGTCGTCCAGTTGTCAACACGGAGCCACGACAGCTCCACCACATTGTCATCAAGCAAGCCTTCGAATCCATTGTAGATGCCGAGAGGTACGTGGCCTCGAGCAAGGCAGAAGCGCACTGCCTGTCGCGTGGCTGCGTTCATGCCGCCAGCTGGAGCACCCACACTAGGGTCAGCGCGCACTACGCAGGTACTCACTGGATGATACCAATGTTCAGGCGCTGGTTCTCCGAAACACGGCTCTCTTTGCTCAAGATGCTGCTGACCCGGAAAGCAGCGAGCATCTCACGGAACTCAAAGTCGCGGTAGGACATTGCCTTTGCAAAGTCTTTGGCCTCGATGGCGGCCGCTACTGCTTGTGTGCGTGCAACGGCCTCGAGGAGTGGAATCTTCGTAATCTTGTTTTCCTGGATGCCGATCATGTAGGACGGCGTCGCGGGCGTGGCTTCCAGAAGAGCCTGCACGGCCTTGACGCCTTGGAGTGTCGCCTATGGGTAAGCGGGGAGCCTCGCAGCTACTTACAAGGATACGGTCCTCGGACGAAGGCTTGCCACCACGCTGAGTGTGTCCGAGCGTGGTCACACGTGTATCAAGGCCGAGACGCTTGACCAGCACGTCCTTGACATAGTCGCCCTTGATGGGACTGAGGTTGCGGTCGTGAGCACCTTCGGCCACAATGATAATGCTCTTGCGCTTTCCAAGAAGGCGGTGCTGGTGGAGAAGATGGCACATATCTTCCTCCCAGCTCTCGACATCAGGCGGGCTTTCAGGAATGAAGATGTAGTCGGCGCCGGTCGCGACACCCGCCATTAGAGCGAGCCAACCGCAGTGCCGTCCCATCACTTCGATGACAAAGGCGCGCGAGTGTGACGATGCCGTCGACGAGATAGAGTCGACAGCCTCGCAGATGCGGTGGAGCGCTGTATCCGCGCCGATTGTCAAATCAGTCATTGACATGTCGTTACTACCGTTAGCCATAGGAAATAGCCGATACTCACTCAATAGAGCCAACGAGGCCAACAATATTCAGATGCTGGAATGCTTGGAGTTGTCCCTCGTTAATATCACCATTGTCGTGCAGCTCCTTGATTAGGCCGGGCCATTCCGAGCGCAAGGTGTCCGCTCCGGTAAGCGATCCGTCACCACCGCACACAGCGAGGCAATCGATATTGAAGCGAATGAGATTGTGCGCCGCGCGAAGGCGTCCCTCGCGAGTACGGACTTGCGTGAGCAGGAGCAGTAATGGAAACTTACATGACGGGCACCGCGAGGACCCGATGAGCGTACCGCCTTCACCAAGCCATCCACGCGTGTCATCCCAGCCGACCCGGACAATGAAGTGGTCCTTGAGGGACTTTCCATTGTCCTCTTCTTCCTCGGGAATGAGATGCGGGTGTTCGCTAAACGTAGCTGCGACCTCGTCGGGATCGGACTCGCCGGCGCCGTCCCGCAACATGGAGCCGTACCCAAAGGTCAGCGGTGCGTTAGACAGGGGGGCGATGGCGTCAGGATCCTTGGAGTCGAACGGCATGGGTGTCCAGGCGGTGGACGCCCAATGATTGACGTCCTGCTCGGTATTCTCAGTAAGTTTGCTGACGAACTGGGCAAATCCGACGCTCTTGGGATTCATGGCGATGCCCATTGAGGATTCCTCTGGTGGAGTAGGGGCTTCAGCGTTTCCGCGGACCAGTCCTTCCCATCCTTCACGGATGACATATGCTTCGCAGCCGCTGAGAATCAGCCATGCACACCGACGCACTCACCGAGCGATTCCATAGCGAATGACTGCGCGGACTGATGGTAAGCGACAGACAGTAATGGAATCGCTCACCCGCGGCGTTCATGCCTGCCGAGTCGCCGCCAGATGTAAGGACGGCAATCTTCTTGGAGTGTGGACGATCCTGCTCGGGGGGGGACTGGGCAAAGTGGGCATGTTGGTCGCTGGGCACATGGGATGGAGTGCGGTCGATGGGATGCCAGTCTTCATGCTGATCGTTGTGGGAGCCGTTCGGCTCAATGCCGGCGCCACCGTTGGGGTTGCCGTTGGGCTGGGGCGCGGCTGGCGTCATGGAGCCGGGACTGACGTCGTCGTGGCGATATTCGTCCTCGAGCAGATGGGCTGCAAAGGACATGGTGGTGGTGTGTGTGAAGCCGAGAGAGAGATGCAGATGAGCCGGGATATGGGGGGCGTCGGGGTGACTGCCTTGCCCCAAGATTACCATGTCACGGGCGGGATCATGTGATGGCAAGCCTCGTTTAGACGTTTAGACGTGTTGAAGTGTGTCAGCCGGCGGTACTTTCCACCCCGCCCAGCGTTCCTTGCGTCATTTCTGGCGCATCATGTTTTGGCTGGCAAGGTCGGCGCGGATTCGGCGAGTTCGGCGGATTCCCGGGTTGCCACTGTACCTATCTGATCGATCTTCATGTGGCTGAGAAAACGCCAGCTATCCAGTTCACGAGTTCCTCTATCCTATGCAGGGCAAAGGGCGGAGAAGCTTGGTACATTGTAGATGGTGGGCCAGTGGACAGTATCGACTTGGAGACCCCAATCCTGATATCACATCCGAAAACTGGGGGGAGCACTTGAGATACCGACTCTTGTGGTTCCACAGGCACCAGGTCGGTAGACGCCCGCGCCAGGCCTGCGCCAGACTGTCCTCGGCCGCCTCTTGGGCGCCTGGATGTGGAGACTCCGAGGTCGCAAAGGACCCTGCTGGCTCGCGAAAGCACCTCGGCGATGGATATCGAGAGTCTGCAGCCACGCCGGGCATCGGCCATGTGAAGGCTCCGTGGGCTGGGCGTCCCCACGAGGGCTCGGTGATGAGTGTTATCCATGATGTGCTGGGTGGGCTCGTGGACGACAATGCGTTCTCCCTGATGTGTTGCAGTGCCTGCGTTTGGCTTGTATGTAAATGTAAATGCCATCGTGTATGCGTCCGCCTTGAGATAACCTGCGGTGTCGGTGACGAGGGAGGAACCCGACCACCGGGGTTGATCTCGCTCTGTTGGCGTGGCATCCACATCGGCGACGCTTGATTAGGCTCACAACGAGAGTGGAACGGTCTCCCTCGAGCAGTAATGTCTGCAAAACGGAGACCAGTACATCCTCGCTTCCTCGCTGTTTTCGGTCGATATCGACCGCGGAAGCGTATCAATTGATAGAGCATGCTGTTCTCAATCCTCAGCTGTCGACATTGTTCCAGTCGAGGCATTCATAATACATGTTCCATCGGATTTTGGTGGCCGCCTTTCAGTGCTGGCACCATGTTCATCGCCTGCCCCCTGGATCCGGGCCCGGCTGACTGCTTACCGCGGTCACCGGGCTCTACGCATTTGTCGAGGGGATCCCCAGGTATCCCCGCCAACATCGCCTATCCTGGAGCCACTGGGTGACCATGAGTGGCAAACAGTAGTCAGCTGGGGGCCTGGACCTTGGGGATTGGAGGTCCCGTTCTCAAGTGGCAGAATATTCCGACGTCGTTTACATGGCGGCGGTCGAAAAGCTCCGAAAACAGCGGTGCACGGATCGCACGCGAGAGACGGATCAGCTCTTGGCGCGGTCATTCCGGTGGCGAGGGTTGTGACTCGCCTTCAGGAAGGTTGCCTGCACCGTCTTGTTCCAACGAATGTCACCAAGTTGCTGCCTCATCGGCTCGGGTCATGCATGAAAGGTACCTCGGTGTTAGGAAACAAAGACTGCTGAAACCGAACGGGAGAGCACCGCCTTGTCGCCGTCGCAACCCAGAACCGTCCGCGGCCCGCGCCACAAAGTTCAACTGCGTACGCGCATACTGTTGCACAACCGCTGGGCGTATCGCACTGTGGAGACAGAGGGTCGCCCTGGAGGTTAAGGTTAATTGCATCAAGAGTCATTGTTCTCCGATGCAAGCGACCCAGTGTTGTCCACCTGTACTGCATCTCCCGCTGGAGTACCGACTCTGAGTTCCGTCGGACCTGTCTCCAAGCTCAAGCTTGAGCGACGGGACGCACGTCTGGATGAAGCGCAGCGGATGGGCCGCGGATGAGTCGAGGCAGTGACTGGACCACTGTCAATGGCACTGGCGAGCATTGTTCTGAACCACTCTCTATGGCCTCATAACGCGTATAAAAGCCGGCATGTCCTCGCTCTGATCCTCCAAACAATCTCACTTCATCCTCAGAATCTCCCAACCCCCCTAAACATGCTGTTCCGTACCTTCCTCCTCGTTATCCCCGTCGCCCTCGCGGGTGTGATTGAGAACACGGCCGACCCGGTGCCGTTCGAGGACTTGACCACCCCGGTGGCAGCGTTGTCCGAGCGCCTCTTCACCGACGAGGCACTCGGTGCGCGCGAGCTGACTGAGCGCGGAACCTCTCCTCAAAACTGCTACAACAGTGGGTTGGGTTACTGCAAGCAGAACGGTGGCTTCTGCGCGCCCAAGGACGCGCGCTGCTGTGCCAAGGGCTATGCCCCCAAGGGCTGGAAGTGCTGCCCCAGTGAGTATCTCCAACCCACAGAGCTGACAAAAGACAACAAGATCGCCCCCAACAACTACACCTGCTGTGCCAACGGCAACAAATGCCCGACTGCCACCTCTTTCTGCACAAAGCGCAACACATGCTGCTCCCGCAACCAGGTCTGCTGCGACAACGGCCGCTTCCAGTGCCCCAAGGGATCTCTCTGTGTCAACAAGACCACCAGGTGTCTCTGTAAGTGCTGCCCTTCTTGCACCGTTCACAATTAATGCCAATCAGGGCCCCGCAAGAGGGACGCCAACCCCAACGCGGGCGAACAGGAAATCCCCGGCGAGCTTCTTATCCCCGACGACGACGAGGATGCTGGAGAGGGAGAGGCGCCTCAGCTTGAGTAGGCATGCGGCAGCCACCGACATTTGGAGAGCAGAAAGGTGAAAGACCACGGAAATGCAAGAAAGACCGCCGATGAAGTAGTATGGACTATGCAACATGAATCTCTCCTATCTGTTGAAGCCAGTCCTGCGACGTATCGTTGTGGCTGCCGGAAGCCCTTCGAAGGGAGCCGTGCTCATGGCCTTTTCTACAATTTACGGAATTTCTTCTGATTTTTCTTACATGCTGCTGTGTTGCCATGTCCAGTTTCCTGGTCGCGGGGTTCAGTAGGGAGTGGGCATAAATGGATGCGGTAACACGGGCTTCACATGTAGCGAATGCCTCCTTGGACTTGAGCCTTCTCCCTTCTGCACTCAGTGTATATACTACTATTCCGTAAACGCGCCTGACATTTAGAGCAATGTACCAACGGTCCTCACAACCCATTCCCCGCCGCCTACATCCACTGTAGCTCCCTTCTTCCACGTGAGATCGACCTTGAACCTTGGGATCACACTTGCGTCGACGCCAAACTCGTACAGCGTCTTGCCGTCTTCGTCCCGATAGGCCCGGAACACATGTCCGTCCTGAGCAAGACCGAGATGGCGGGGGCCGAGGCAGCCCAAGAATGCCTTATCTTCTCCAGGCTGGCCCCATTTGCCGTCGACCCGTTCCAGCACAGCATATGGCCATCCCTTCTGACGTGGGTGCCGGCGCCAGACCTCTTCAAACGCCTCGCTTCGGTCGGTCTTGGGGTTGTACATTGTTCCAGCCTCAACAACATCACCGTTGGGCAGCGTTGTGAACGATCCGGCGTCCTCTGGCCGGGCGCCGCGCGAGTCGATGATCTGGTCCCATGCAAGATAGGTGCCGTCTAAAGTCAGTCACTGGGTGTGTGAGGCACATTACCTTTGGACTCGACTTCACGCATCGCCCCCACACTCGCCCAGTCGATCTTGCCCTCGTCGGGGCCAGTGGTGAACACGCGTAGATCGAGCGAGATGCCGTCAAGGGTGAGCACAAGAGTGTCGGTATCCTCCTCCGGGGGCTGCCCCGACCACGCGATAGAGACACGGGTGGAGGCCCGCTGCGGTGCCATGGAATAGTCTGTATCAAAAGTCATTGGGATGCAGGTGCTGTTATCGGAACTACCAAGAGAACGACGACATTTAAGCAGACGGCAGCAGTGGTGGGCAAGCAAGGACAAGCGCCGTAACCGCCCATGCCAATGCCAAGCGCCACACCATAACCGACTGCCCCGCGGCAGTCAGGGTCCACTTGCGATGACGTTGCACCGCATTTGATCGCCCTCCACTCTGGCGTCCCTGCCACCACGGACTACTCCCACAACCTTACCACTCGAATCTCTGCATTCTGTCTTTCTCTCTCTCTCTCTCTGTCTCTCTCTCCTCTCATCCATCTAATCTCTCTCACTATGCCGGCCTGCAGTCCCGTCGGAGATGTCGTCGGCAAGATCACCACCGGCTACCAGGCATGGTTCACCTGCGACGGCGACGGCTCCCCCATCGGCGGATGGTGGCACTGGGCTCCCGACCGCTGCGGCAAGATCTGCGCAAAGAACAACGGCGTCATCTCCTGGCCCGCCATGAAGTACTACCCCAGGGGATACGACACCGGTTTCGCCAAGTGCGTTGATGGATCTCCGGCGCAGCTGTTCAGCAACTGGGACGAGGCGACCGTGCACGTCCACTTTGAGATGATGAAGGACGCCGGTATCGACACGGCCGCCCTGCAGCGCTTCAACCCTTGTGGTGGCGAGGGACCCATCCGCGACGGTGTCACACCCTTTGTCCAGCGCGCTGCGGCCGCCACCGGTGTCAAGTGGTACTGCATGTACGACGTGTCCGGCTGGAAAAACATGGGGACCGAGATGAAGAACGACTGGGTCACCAAAATGAGCCACTACGCGTCCTTGCCAGGTGGGTATCTGCAAGACCATCGCTGACTACAGGATACGCTTATCAGAACGGTAAACCCGTCGTCTGCATTTGGGGCTTTGGCTTCAACGATGAGAACCACACGTTCTCGCAAGAGGAGTGCCTCGACGTCATCCGCTGGTTCAAGGAGGACCAGAACTGCTACCTCATTGGAGGCGTACCGACGTGGTGGCGCAAGGGCGAAGGCGACTCTCGCCCGGGATACGATCACGTCTACACGTCTTTCAACATGCTTTCGCCCTGGATGGTCGGCCGCGCGAGCAAGCTGCGTGATCTGGACCACTACTACCGCGAGGCGAACCGTCCCGATCAGGAGCACTGCGAGAAGCATGGCGTCGACTACCAGCCGTGTGTCATGCCTGGCGACCTCTCGACGGGCTGCCGCCTGCATGGTGACTTTTACTGGCGGCACTTTTACAACACGGCACGCCTCGGCTGTGCGGGCGCATACGTCTCAATGTTCGACGAGTACAACGAGGGCAACCAGATCGCGCCTACGGCCGAGACCAAGGCACAGCAGCCCGCCGACTTTCCCCACCCGGCGCTGGACGAGGATGGTGTGGCGTGCACAGCGGACTACTACCTCCGAATCACCCGCGACGCCGGAGCCATGTTCAAGGGCCTGGCCCCTCTCTCCGTTCTCCGCTCGACCGAGCCGTGGCCCGGCAAGGGCCCTTTCAACACGCCTCATCCCAAAGAAAACGTTGCGATTGTCTCCAAAGTCAACTACAAGTTGTGGTGCGCCGAGGACAACGGAAACAAGCCGCTCGTGTCGAACCGCGACGGTCCTGGCCCGTGGGAGCGCTTCGATGTCGAGACAATCGACCTCATCTGCGCCGAACCCGATGCCCCCCTCAAGTCCCGCGTCCGCATCAAGGCGACCTGCAATGGCAAGTACCTGTCGCCTGACATGAGCCACGAAAAGGCAGGAATCCTCGTTGCGTCTTCCGCCTGCCCTGGAGACAACGAAACCTTTATCCTCACCGAGGACGGCAACTCGTTTACACTGCAAGCCAGCAATGGCAAGTTTGTTCAGGCTTCGGACGGAGGTAATGGTCCGGTCGTCGCGTGGGCCCCCGAGGCTGGCTGGTGGGAGTCGTTCGAGTGGCGTGAAGTTTAGACAGTACACGAAATCTGCATGGGACTACTTTCTGCTATCGGCCACCTGGGCATTGATCCCCGCGCAGCACATGCAGATGCCAGCTATCATCGCAATGTCGACACCGGCCGCGACCTCCAGACGGTATTCTGTCTCCACCCGCTCCTCCCTGGCCTGCTTCCGCGACCTGGTCACCTCTAGAAGGTCGACTTTGTGATTGTTCCTGGTCGCCTTGGCAAGGAGTGCACCGTGGGGAGTCCTGCGGAAAGTGACCTGATTCTGCAGCCAATCGCCAACAATCTCGAGTTCAATGTGCGCGCGAGATACAGGCTCGTGGATGGTCGCTGTAAAGTGCTCCTTGCCCTTTGTTTCTGGTGTGAGCTGGCGGCGAGCGCGATGGCACTCACCAGACGGATGGTACCGGACTTTGAAGAGCGTCTCTGCGTTTCGTATGGCGGTCAACGTGTGGTGATGCGTAAACATGTCGTCGCGAACCTCAAAGAGAGCTTTGCCGTCGGGACGGTATATTGCTTACCCTCAGCGACTGTCAGACGGTGCGAGCTCACTCTTCTTGTTCCGCATCGACCACTCCTTTCCGATTCCTTGCAAGAGGACGCCGCCAGACTGGTCCACGACGTTGAAGTGGTCCTGTGGGTGAGCTGGTGCACTGTTATCGTACTCACGGCACTCTCAAACGAAAACGAGCCGAGTAGGAGCGTTGTCACCTGGTCCCGGACATACTCTCTGAAGATGACCAACGGCGGTTGTGCTGGGAGAAGTTGGTCGTAAGCCGCGTTGGGGTCGTATGAATGAGCAGCGTTTGGTTTGTGTGCAAGCATGGTGGTGAGTGATAGAGCAATGGAGAAGTCTCCTCAAGAGGGGGGAAGAGATTAACAGGACAGCTAGCTCCACTGATGGTGCGTCGTTCATATGCACCTTCGTCGTCGCCGCCTGGCCTCGGTGGGGATGACGTCGCCGGGCCGTCGATCATTATCCTGCACGAGGAAGATAAGTGAGTCGACCGTGCGGGTCTGGTGCTAATGAAAGTATGCATGCAATCGTGCCTCGCATGTATTGAAAGTGGGCCCATGTTACGAAGCAGGAACACGCATTTCAACAAAAGACACCGAGTGGCTTGTCCCACTCTCCGGTCAACGTCATTCTAATCAACTATTGATAACATCCTAACAGCTACAAGGTCTATGGAACGCTGGACTCTAAACCTACACCGAGATTATCTACCAGAACTGACACGGTGTGCCGCCACGGGTTTTGGAGCTCAAGTCCTTGGGGATCCACCCCTCTTTGATACCCGTCTGGAACGACCAAGCGTCGTCCCGGTCCAGCTTCCAGTTCCAGTAGACCCATCCGGTGGCGTGCTCGAAAAGCCATGTCTGCCACTCGAAGGACTTTGCAAGGTAGTCACGGTAGGCGTCGTTGGCCTCGGTTTCGCAGTCCCCGTCGGCGCAGCCCATGCCGACCGCGGCGGTCCATTCGCCGACGATCGTGGGCATGTTGGTGTCTTGCGAGATGAGCGAGTCCTTGTTGGCGCAGAGTGCCTGGAGCCGGCGCGTGTAGCCGTACTCGGCAGTCTCGCCCCAGAGCGTATAGATGTGCGTGTCCATCGAGATGCCGGTTTGGCCGCTGCCAAAGCCGCCCCACGTACTGTCGAGCGTCGGAGCACGCCAGCCGTCCGAGTACATGACATTCATGTTCGGGTCCCGCTCACGGACGGACGCGTACGAGTCCATAAAGTAGCCCTTTTGGAAGTTGAGGTCGACGTCGGTGTGCCAGCGCGGCTTGGGCTCGTTGACGAGCTCAATCGACTTTACGATGCCGCCAAACTTTCCGTTGCCGTAGCGCTCGATAGCGTTATTGACCGCGTCGATGGACTTGCGCTTGTACTCTTCGTTGCCAAACCACTGATAGTTCTCGCCCATGGCCTGACCAGAGTTGTCTTGGCCGTTCTGGGATCCGGGAAGGCCGTGCAGGACGATGAAGACGGTGACGCCGAGCTCGGCGCACTTTTCAATCACGGGGTCGAGGTATTCGAGAGCACCGGGAATGTAGGGTTCGCCTGGGACACCGCCGTCGAGGAGCGACCAATATCCCACGGGGATGCGGACGGTGTTGAGACCGGCGGTGGCAATCTGCTGAACATCGTGGGCTGTGATAAAGGTACGCCAGTGGTTTTTGAGCTTTCGGACCATGTCGGGGTTGTATTGCGCCTTGCGGTCGTAGCCCAGCTGACCCTCGTGTTGGACGTCCTCGTTGCCGCCAGCGTACAGACTCGGAGTCATCCAGCCCTCGAGGACGAGCCAACCGCCGAGATTGACACCGCGCATTTTGGTTTCGCCGTCGAAATTGAACAGTGCAGGGGGGTACTTTTCGGGGATGGTTGTGTTGTTGCCACCATGGCCAGCATGGAGGTCGTTTGTGTCCGGCAAAGTGAGGTCGGGGAGAGGGCTGGGTGAAGGTGATGGCTCTGGCGAGGAACAGTCGTGGTGGGTCTTGCGCCGGCGAACAATGTAAGAGCTGGGGGCTTTGACGCCAGGCTCAATCGGAAGCGCCGTTGCCGAGGCGACCAGGAGGGCGAGGGAGGTCCACAGATGGTACAGCATGATTAAGAATGTCGGGGGGTGTTGAATAATGTGTCGTGCGCGCAGCGCGTGGCACAGTCGATAGCTGGAGAATCGAGTTGTCAATCGTAAGTGTATCAGCTCGTCCTGCGAGAGATACCAAATCTACCACCGGGGTGAGACTGAGAGGAAAAGTGTTGTTGGGGAAAAGACCGCCCCCGGGGAGGATGCATTCTTTAATAGCGATGGTCGAGCAAGCTGGGTACTGCGATGCAAAGCTGAAAAGAGGTGCTAAGCAAGGAATGCAGGAGTTGTTGTGATGGCTTGTTGAGGGCCACCACTTGCCCTTTTCTTAGCCTGCTCTTGGCGGGGGATTGACCGGGCAAGCCGAGTCGCCAGCTAGGCAGCTTGGTGTGGACTGCCGTCCTTGGCGCCGAGGATTCGCGCCGTTGGTGGCCGACAGTAACGCATGTCCGACTCGTCTGCATACCATCGGCGCGCCCGGCCTGGTAATGTATGGCTGGCCGCTGTTGATGCCGAGTGTGCAACGCGTGACGAGCGTGGCCAAACCAGCACAAACAAACAGCCAGCGGGGAGGGAATCAAGGGACTTTGTTGTGGCGGCTGCCGGATGATACAGGGACGGGCGTGGCTTGAAGTCTGAATGTGTTGGGTCCTTGGCACTCCCTGTGCATTCTAGGTCAAGGTGACTGACCCATGTTGACGGGCGAATCAAGCCTCCCTTATCTTGTCGGTATTTCTAGTGTGGTAATCTTCATGAGCAAGCAAAGTGTCAGTCAGTCAGTGACTTGTCAGTGGTGCAGAGGCACGGGTCGGTCGGTAACTGAGACCTGATTCCAACGACAGGAATGTGCTCCAGCTGCCGCAACTCCCCGTCCCTGTCATCAGCTGCAATTCAGGACCAGCCCGCGCTAGGAAAGCATCGTGTCCAATAGAACCCACAGCCCACAGGTGACAGCCCACAGCTGGGTGGTGGTGGTCAATTGTCCCAAGTCGGTAATACGCACATCTCGACGGGGGGGCGGCAGACGGCGACGAGAGAGAGCAGCCCTCCAAGTCGACCATCTGGCCCCCCTGTGTCCTAGACACTGCTTGGCTGCTTGGCATTCTCCACTCACTGGCCACTCTGGGGGGTTAACAATGGGCAAAAGGAGATGCGAGATTGCAGCATTCCCGTCTGCGGCGGCCATAGTGTGTGCCTTGTCAAGAAATGATATATCGAGGGACCCGGCCTGGCTGCAAGCAACCCTTCAATGGTAGTACAAATACACGGGAAATGCTCAGTATTACATGTTGCCTGGCTGGGCTTTTGCTGCTGGGGACGCTTGGTTGTTGTGTGAACCCCCAGCCAGGCTAGCCAAGCTCCGAGTATTTGGAGGGCAACGTTGCAGTGATGACTGTTGAGCCAGATGGGATGGGCCGTGTCAAGCTACTTACATAATCCCCCTTCTCTCTCTCTCTACTACTACTACTGTTCTCATGCGCATCTTCGCGATTGCCCGACGGTGGAACGAGTCGTGTTTATTGTTTGTGAACAGCAGCAGAGGGGTGATGGGGGGGTCAAGTTTGTGGTCTTGGGGGGTACAAAGATCACGTGGAAAGAGTGACTATAAAAATGCCTCCGCTGGCTTGGAAAGGGAGGCGGTGCACGTCATTGATCACCCACCCACCCACCCTCTGCTGTCCAGAGGGGCGCCTGGCTGGAACTACGATGACCGATTGTTCCATCCCTCTCCATCACCATCTCTCCATCTCGCACTCCATCTCCGCACCCCTCCTCGCCACCGCCACCACCACCACCACCACCACCACCCCTCGCAAATAATGGGTTTCGCTAGCAAGCTCGGTACGCGTCTCCACACTCCCAGCCAGCCCGCACACCGGCCGTCCCATCGGCGTCGCGCTGCACGGCTACTTGGCCACCTCCACTTGACAATGCCCCACCGCGCACAGACTGACATCTCACAGCTCAGGCCAACGCTGCTGCCGGCGCCCCCGGCGGCGCTCCTGCTTACGGCGCTGCCCCCGGCGCTCCCGGTGCTTACGGCGCCGCCCCCGGTGCTCCTGGCGCTCCTGGCGCTCCCGGCGCTCCTGGTGGCCAGTGGACCGCAGGCTACGGCTCGACGACTCAGCCTGGTGTCGCCCCCGGCGCGACCTCCCAGTACGGCGCCCCTGGCCAGCAGCCTGGCCAGCAGCCCGGCCAGTATGGTCAGCAGCCCGGCCAGCAGCCTGGCCAGTACGGTCAGCAGCCCGGTCAGCAGCCCGGCCAGTACGGCCAGCGCCCCGGTGCCCCTGGCCAGTACGGCCAGCCTGGAGCCCCCGGCGCCCCTGGTGCCCCCGGCCAGTACGGACAGCCCGGCGCCCAGCAGCCTGGCCAGTACGGACAGCAGCCTGGACAGTACGGTCAGCCCGGTCAGCAGCCTGGTCAGTACGGACAGCCTGGTCAGCAGCCCGGCCAGTATGGCCAGCCCGGTCAGCAGCCTGGTCAGTACGGACAGCAGGGCCAGTACGGCCAGCCTCAGCAGGGCCAGTACGGACAGCAGCCCCCCTACGGCGGCGCTCCCGGCCAGATGGGCGGCGCCCCTGCTGCCGGTGGCCCCAACGCTCAGATGATCGGACAGGTTCTCCAGCGCTGCGTCCAGGAGGTGAGTTTACAGCTGTGGTCTGTCCGTTGACCCGCAGCAACACATTCAGGCCTTCTACCGCGACCAGATGTCCGTCGACCAGGTCGCCCAGCGCATCGTCCAGAGCGGCGCCCTCCCCAAGCTCGCCGCCATGTGGAAGCTCCCCATGGAGCTCGCTATGGACCTCGTCAAGATTGCCCTCTTTGACGTTGTTGTCCTCATTGACGACTCGGGCTCGATGGCCTTTGAGCAGAACGGCGAGCGCATTGACGACCTCAAGTCTATCCTCGGCAAGGTCGCCGCTGCTACTGCGCTCTTTGACCACGATGGTATCCAGGTCCGCTTCCTCAACTCGAACCTCCAGGGCAACAACATCACTACCGAGCAGGCCGCCGTCCAGCTCGTCCAGCAGGTCCAGTTTAGCGGTGAGTGGGCCCCTGCCTGTGCGAGTCGACTAACTCGATAGGTCTCACCCCCCTTGGAACCTCGCTCGACCAGAAGATCCTCCAGCCTCTCCTTCTCGGCCCCGCCCGTTCGCAGCAGCTTCGCAAGCCCCTCCTCGTCATTGCCATCACCGACGGTAGGTTGTACATGAAGGGAGTCGGGAAAGAGTCGCTGACGTTTCCAGGTGCCCCCGCTGGCGAGGACCGCAACAAGCGTTTGTATCAGACTGTGGCTAGCGTGCTAACAATCAGTCGCTCAGGTTATTGCCAACGCCAACAACGAGCTCGCTCGCACTCCTTGTGAGCATACTAACATCCAGACCGGGAACAGCGCTGACATTCCAGACGGCCCCGACGCCGTTTCGTACCAGCTCTCGCAGGTCGGCGACGACAAGGGCGGTGAGTGCCCAATAGTGCGACTCGTCACTGATCCCTAGCCCAGAAGTTCCTCACATCGCTCGACGACGACCCTACCATCGGCAAGCTCATCGACCAGACCATGGACTACGAGTACGAGCAGCAGCAGATGATGACCAAGAGCGGCCAGGTGAGCAGACTGAGGTGGCTCTCGTTACTGACGCTCAGAACCTGACCCCGGAAATGTGGCTCATGAAGCTCCTCCTCGGCCCCATCGACCAGTGCGTAACTTGCTCACGTTGCATACTGACAGCCCAGCTCGTACGACATGAAGGACGAGTAAATCTGGCCTGTGTTGAATTTTCTTGTTTGATTCCCCGAGTTGGGTTTGTCAGGAGAGACGTGACGACAGGGCGAGGCCAAGTAGGCGTTTCCGCAGCTTATGAATCGCCAGATAAGAAGAGCAGTGCAGCATTGCCGAAGCAGCCCCGACTGGGATGGTTGAGCAACTGTACCCGTCAGACTGGTCATGCCGATTACAGCAACCCCTCTGACCAGACACGTGAGCGACTGACCTCGACGCCTCTACCATCTCTGCCATCCATAAGCAGCCCCCGCGGGCCGCTGTGATCCTAAAAAGGTTGGCTTGGGAGGAAGCTAATCCTCTCTTGACGAGAGTGGGATTCGAACCCACGTCCGAAGACTGCGGAGAGCTGGATGCTCCTTAACACAGCGCCTTAGACCGCTCGGCCATCTCGCCGGTGTGAACAGTGGCGGCGACGGTCTCTGGCCGCCGAAGGATGGCGAGCAACGGGTTTCTGGGCCCTTTGATGTCCACGTTCTTGATGTAATGTCGCTCCCGCGACAGGCTCTGATCGAGAATAGGTGTATAACATCCATATGCACAGTGCTCGTCTCTAACCTTGGCGTTATCTATGGTCTACAGCTTGCTGTCCACCCACTTCGGGGCGCGCTTCTCCGCAAATGCCCGCAGGCCCTCCTTGTAGTTTTCTCCTGTGGAGACGAGCTTGATCTGGCGCGAGTTGGTGTACTCTTCCATCATCTCCTCGTAGCCCATCTTGTACTCTGTAAGGCGGAGGCCTGGCTGGTCAGTCGTGTGCTTGCAGGGAGTCTCACCGTAGGCGAAGAGCATGATGGAATCCGGGCTGTTCTCGGCCGTCTGGACGGCAAGCTTGAGGGCCTCCGAGTCGACATTGTCGTCGGGCACGACCATGTTGACGAGACCGCAACGCTCTGCCTCGCGCGAGGGAATGTCGCGTCCGCTCATGAGCCACTCCATTGCTGTTCCATGATCAGCGGCCGGCTGCTACAGGTGTACTCACCCTTCTGGCGGCCGACAAGGTAGACGAGACGGGGGATACCGCCGCCAGCTGCAGGAACGCTGCGCTTCGCCTCTGGCAGACTGAGGATCGCGCTCTCGCCGGCAATCACCACGTCCAAGTTGGTGAGCATCTCCACCGCCCCTCCGACAATGACACCGTTGAGAGCAGCGATGACCGGCTTCCGCAGCATGCGCTTGCCCAGTCCCGCCAGGCCCGTAGAGGGCCACTTGGGAGGGTTGGGACCACCCTGTTGGAGTGATTAGCGAACTGGAGCAATGCATCGCGGGGCCGACTTACAAGCTCCTTGAGATCACCACCTGAACAGAACGCGCGACGGGTCGTCGAGCCGAGGATCGCGCAACGAAGGGACCCCTCAGACTCGTACCAGCCCCACACAGCATCGAGAGCGTGATTGTCAGCGGCGTTGAGGGCGTTCCACTTTGTCGGGTTGTTGAGGGCGACATGGAGCACATGCGGGGCGGGGAACGAGACGACAAAGTTGACACCGGCGGGAACGGGCGGGGGGCCCGTCTTGAAGGGGAGGGGCGATTCAGAGCTGCTCATGGCGAGTGGTCGTCGGCGTTGCAGAAGAAACTGTCAGTAGATGAGTAGTGAGAGTAAGAGTCTAAAGAAAATAGAGCGACCAAACTCCACTTTGAGGTCGACGACGACGGCTAAAGCAGTCGAAACGAGTGACCGGTCGGATATCGGCGATCGCCGATTACCGACACTCCAACATCCACAAACTCCCCTCCACAAGCCCTCAGTGGGCAGGACGCCGCCGCGCCCGAGACCTCCACCTCCACCCATACTCTGGTACGCTCGGCGCCACCATACCTTGAACGCTCCAGAGTGCAGAGTGGTGAGTTTGCCCAAGTACCAAAGTGCGCATCGAAGTGCAACTTGATTGCACGTGGCGATTGAGTAAGGTTCGAGGTTTGCTGGCGCGCTGCATGAGGCATGAAGGACTGCACACCACCCCGCACCGCTCTGCCACACTGGTCTCTCGCTCACCTACAACTTCAGTCAGGACATGGTTTGCAAGCCCGACTGTTGGCCTTGGAGCCTTAGCAAGATATCTTAAGCGCCTGCTGAGCTGCTCAACCAGGAACGACGTGACAAAGAGCGAGCTCACGGAAATGTGTGCGCGAGGAAGCTGGTTCCTCCAAGCTCGGCGCTCGGAATCAGGCAACCGCAAGTAAAGTGCTGTTTCAACAGTGCCGAAAGTTGAGTGGCTGATAGCTTGATTCGCGTCCGCAGATCCAGAACAGAGGTATCCGCCCCGATTTCCGGGCTCGACGATGACGGGATCTGCTGGATCGCGCCGAAACCCAAACCAAAACTCCCAATGCGCTACTGCTGCCGCAGATGCCGGACCTCGAGTCTAACCCAACCGCGCACACGAATGTCTGTGGTGTGGCAGGAAACCCTTTGGGCGGTGCTGGCCGCCAAAGAAACGCGCCAAACACATTCCTCGCAGCTCGATCCAATGCGGTGGTGCTGGTGAGTTACCAGGCCCAGCTTCCAGGAGTCCGTTCCGTCTGCCCCTTGATACAACGGGATCTGGCACTGCCGAAGCCTGAGATAGACACTTCGACAACACGGGCACTATCAAAGTGGACGAGTGAGACACCACGCTTGGTACGCTAAGGAGAGACGCCAGTCGCACTAGAGACGACTGCTGTTTTGTCACAGAAGGGCAATGCTGATCTCTGTTATCGAGCGCCACACAGCCAGCAAAAGTTCCCGTAAATTAGCCTGTCTCAAGCGAGTGGGGGATAGCGGGTGGGGGATACCGTGCAACGTTACCCACCCACCATGAGGTGAAGAGCGTCATTAGTGGTGGTGGTGGGGAGCTGATCGACGGTCTCCACATCCCACTGAACAGTCTGCTGGAATCCGCCATCTACGGACTCTTCGATGGAGACAAGCCACAGTCACCGCCATCGGTTTCTGATCCGCGATTCCCGGAACCCCGTGTCGGGTAGTAGGGAAGGATCGAACATCGTGTTCCAAGATCCCAGCGTTGGTGCCTATTGTGGATATGCCTACTTGACAGTTCGTCAAGAGGCGTCCGAGGAACGCGGGCCAGAATCCAGTGCGTAAATTAGTGGGTACAAGTTCAATTGGAAGGCCGGGTTGCGGCAATGAATCGCTCTCTCTGCACTAGCACTGCAATCTCGGACACGCCAACTCTGATGCCAACTTTGATGAACCAACTAGCGGACGATCGCCCAGCCAGCCCTGCCGACCCCGCCTCGCCCCGCTCCGGGCGGCCCGATGCACCCTGCTTGATATAGCCCTTGTGCCGGGTGCGGCATCCGGTAGTGTGGTGCCTCGAATACGGACGACTCGCACCACAAAGACAGCGACACGAAGCGCGAGTGTGAGAACAAATGTTGCGATACAACGGATGGATGACTGTTGCCAATGACGGGGACCGAGGCTGGGAGCAGGCAAGGAGCGGGGAGCAGGGAGCAGGCAGTGCAGTTATGCTCGGCGCTGGTTTCTTCTTCTCCCACAACGAGGCATCAGAGCACGCACACGTTTCAGGTTTCCTTCCCACTGGTACGGGGACAGCTTTTGGCATGCAATGAGACGTCCGCGAGGTGACACACCATTGCACGTGAAATAACCCCTCGAACAACCTGGCCCTTGCACGCAGTACTGCTTTCGGGGTTAAGCTTGATGGATTGAGGGCATGACGAGGGGTGGTGAGCAAGTCGGCTGGTGGCTGGTGGCTGGTGGCTAGTGAGACGCGTGCGGCGTCTGCTTGCTTCTCTCTCTCTCTCTCTCTGTGCTTGCCTGGGCCTGCCACGACCCAGACCTCGAAACAACGCCGGCGTCTGGTGGAGACTGGGGTCTGGAACCCCGGGACAGGAACGTGGATTCCGGCGAGGGCCGCACCCACCCAACACCCAACCCCAACCCAAGGTGGGTGAGCGACGGCCATGGAGAGAGCCAACGCAGATCAAGTCCCTGACCCAGCCGACCTATCCCGAGCCAGCACGCACCACGTTCGCGCTCGTTCACTCGTCTCCGCGTGCCTGCCGTCCTAACGTTATAGACATCATTCTCCAAGGGGCTGGGGTCAAGTGGGAACGACCGACACGTACTTGACGGCATTACCCCTCATGGCTCCAACGCTCCCCCTGCCGACTGGAATCGCGGAAATCCTAAATGAACCGCCCCACACCGCCGCCGCTCGTCGCAAGCTCGCAAGCAAGCAAGCCACTAACCCCTGTGGGTGATCAGTGAGCAGAGCCTGGGCCCAGGGCGACCCCATCTTTGTCTTCTGGGCAAGGATTCATTTTCATTTTCGAGCATACAGTGGACAATACACAGGTAGCTGGCTAGCTAGGCAAAAGGATACAGAGGGAGAGAGAGAGAGAGAGAGAGGGAATAGAGTCTCCCTTGGTCGGGTTGATGTTTTGTGTGTTGGGATGCATCGGGGGATGAAGAGCATTGACACCAGTGAACGGTAAAGAACAGCCGTGTCCGTGCATTGTAGTTGTCGGTGCGGTGCATGAGCGCGAATGGCATTTAGACAGTGAGGGGTATGGCACCCTCCCACGACGGTGTTGCCTGGGGCTGCCCAGCCTCCCAAATCAGAGGCATCGATGTTCCGGCCTTGGCGCTGGAGACGACACCAACCAGTTGAGCGAGGCTCTCGCAGAGGCGGTCAAAGGCCATGCTCTCGATCGAGCCGAGGTCCAGCGGACTGCTGGTCGCGTGAGACTTGCCCAGGTTGTTGACGACAGAGGTGAACGAGAGACGGAGCGACTCGATCTCGTTCTCCACAGCAGCGGCAAAGTTTGGTGTGGTGGGACTGGGTGAGATGGGGGTGCCGTCTTTGTTGGCGAGGGCAACGACGGCGTGCTGCAAGATGTGAACGACAAGAGTGACAGCAGAAATGAGAACGGTACCGGTCGACTGGTCGGTCATACACTGGTTGCAGGCGCCAGTGGAGACGCAGCGCTTGGTGAGAGAGGACGCGGCCCCAAGAGCAATCTCAACAACTGGAGCGGGAGCGCCGGTGGCAACGTCGCGGAGCTGAAGTCGGAGGTCGTCGATGACGAATCCAGAGTTGCAAAAGCAGTGAGGACGATGGGGAAAGCCGGCGTTGTCGTTGAACGCATACTGCGGCTGAACGCGGCTCTGGATGTTGGGGCTGCCCTCCAAGATAAAGTCAGAGGTCGCAATTGAGTTGTCGTGGTTGTGATGGTAAGGCGAGGGGGCGCCGCCGTGGTGACTCTCGTTCTCCCACCCCTCACCGGTAAAGCCAAGGAACGAGTCGCTGGCGACTGAAGGCGCCACAAGCATCGGGGTGTGGGTGAGCGAGCCAGGGGCGCTGAGCGGCAGCTGGTTGTTGGGAGAGGAGGGAGTGCCCGAGACTGGTGTCGGCATCCAGGAGCCGCCGTGCTGGTCGGGAGGGCCGGCCCAGCCCATGGGCTCCTGCTGGAAAATGGTCGCGCTGGGGAGCTCGGCGCCAAAGTGGTACATTTCAAAGTGATGGTGACTGTGCGGCTTTCCGGCAGACATGTTCATGTGGTGGTGAGCAGGAGGGGGAGGGGTGGTGGGCTGAGAGAAGCAAGGCGAGGGAGACGGCGGGGTGGACGAGATGGTGCGAGGGCGGCCCATGGGCTTGCGAGCGCCTGCTAGTCAGGAAAATGCGAATGAGTAGTATTACTCACTAAAGACGCAGATCTCGCCACGAGAAAAGCAGCGTTCGCACATGCGCGAGCCGCCCTCACGGGGCTCGGGACCGGTGCAGCGGAGCTTGCGCTTGCGGCAGGGGTCACACGATGCACGCGTGGGGGTCATGTTGGGCATGAGGGAGAGGTCACTGTCGACCGCCATGATGGGGAGGGAGTTGACCCGCTGGGGGGGGCTGACTCGGTAAGGAGGCATGGTGGAGAGGGGCCTTCGAGTCTTGTGCGGCAGAAGTACGTTGTATAAGAGAAGACGCCTTGGAGACGAGAGAGGGGTGTGGGGGAGTGGAGAAGGATCCTTTTCAGGAGCTCTCATATATGAGATCTGACAAGGAAAGAACAAGCACAGAAAGATACGAGCCAAGGTGGACAAGGGTTGTGCGAAGCATAGAAGCTGAGGCCGGTGTTTGTGGCCTGGCTGCCTGACTTCTGTCTGCCTGGCTTGGGCTGCCTGAAACGCAATGACCCATAACCCACTGTTCCAGCATATGAGACACCAGGCGCTTGCCTGCCTGGCCCCGCCTCGGGGCTGTGGTCTAGAGCCCTGGTGCCGCCTCTGACCCGCAAGCTCGAGGGGCCAAAGGCGTGATGGTCCTGTTCCCAAGCCGTGGACCGGACCGCTCCGGCTCAAACGGCCAACTCTATTCTCCTCTCCTTTCAGTTTTCCTGCAGTCAGAGTTATGCTCACACCTCACCGCCTTGCCGTGCCGTCAGCCTCGGACAAGGGATACGGTTGCCATATGCTACAAACAACAGGTCACAGGAATGCGTATCATCCACGTCAAGCGGAGAGGAAACGGGCCGCTCCTCCCCGTCGACGCGCAGGTCGAGCTGCTCTGGGCGCCGACGAGGGAGTGTAAAATCGCCATGCCGTCATGCCACTAGGTGTGGGGGCCTCGCAGCTTCAGCCTCGCGCGGCTCCCCGAGGGACTAGAGATAAGAAGACTGCAGCTCTCACTGAATGTCAGTGCTGGTCAGCTCTGGTCAGCTCAGGCCAGCGAGCAAATGGAAAGGCCGGATGGCCCCACCATCACACGGCGTTTGACTCAACAGTAAGACACACCCCGCGCCACGAGCGCATCCTCCGCGATCAAAGCAGAGGACGTACGCCACCCCGCCTCGACTGCGCAACGTTGTAAATTTACATAGCCATCGATTGCACAACGCATGCATAAGGACGCCTGTCTCACTTATATTACGGTGGACAATGGAGCTCTTGGATGGCCAGAAGCCTTGTGACATTCTGCCGTCCTCCACTTGAGTCACCTTGCCGCCGTCCCTTGCCGGCCTTGTCCCGACACGGCAGACCGTTCGGCTGCAGAATGAACCCAAATTGCGTCTCGATTTCCAAGTTGAACGCTCACTGTAGGCTCTAGCGATAGTCTCCTTGGGGCAGAGCCGCCCAAGGCCCTGTCTCACGTTGCTATGGGATCGAGCTTGTGCGTACGCTTGAGCCATCCGACATCTCCCTGGGTGGGAGGTGGACACCAAAGTGCAGTGCAGATCCTCCGCAAAGCAACCCTGGGCTTGCGGGTCTGTCAAGCGGTTACAGGCGCCGTGCTGGTATCCTGTAGGCACGGTACTCTGCGTGGAAGGTTGGAATGCACTGCCACTGCCCATCAGGTTGAATGACGGGTCCCGCGATGGTCTCCGGTCAGCCCCGCGCCCGGCATTTGCTGGTTCAAACTTGGGCAAACATATCTCGGCATCGCTGTCGTACTAGCTCTGCTGAAGTACCGCCGTTTGCCCGCACCGCGGCCTAGAGACTTCTACCCCCCGTCTAGCTCACCAGCCCACAGGCAAGAGTACAGCTCTCCTCTCCGTCTCGCAACGTGTAATTAAAACGCGGTCTCCGTGTGTGTCGCGGTGACAGCCGTTTCTCCTCCTGTTGCATCCACAGAGGCCAGAGATCGAGATCAGCGTATCGAAGCGGTAGTCACGCCGCCCCGGACTTGGGTGTTAGAGGATCATGCGGTCCACCGTCCGGCAGGCACTGCTTTGTGGTCACCTGCGAGCAAGTCAGCGCAGGCGGGGAGGGGGGGTCAACCAACTGTTGCCACTAGGCACAATTAATCATGTGGGTCCTTCTGAGCCATGCTTCTGTGAACGTTGCTGACGGCCTCACGGCTGACGGGGACCATTGCATTATTGTTCCACGGCGTCGCGGGATGTGTTACCCCGCCGCGTTCAAACGACGACCCCTCCAATCGTACCGTATCGACAGAAGAGAATGAGACGCGAGCGACATGAGCAATTGGAACAGCATGGGCGGAGACGGCAGACTACCCACAACAAACACCGCCCACTGCGCACTCGACGCGCACTGCCAATCTCCTTGCAGCGCAATAAGCTACGAGAGCGATTGTGGACGTCTTGCTCCTGGCAGACTCTGAACACTGGCATCTGCATAGCTGCCGCCACTCGCGGTCGGCGACATCAACCTCGTAGCGAGATGGGGCACCAGCTGACTGTCATTGAAAACAAAAAAATACCCGCAGCCTTGAAGGTGGGGGACCGTCCGAGATGTGGACGCCTTGGTGAGGCCTCCTGGAAATGAAATCAAGTTGAGAGCCGGAGAGCTGCCACTGCAGCTCGGTCAGGATGATCGGCATGTCTTGTCGAGCCTCCGTGTGTCGCCCACGATCAGGCGGCGTTCAGGCGCGGCGCGGGGCGATCCACCGACCCCTGGCGGCGGAACTACTGTTCCATTCTAGACCGCATCCAGGTGCACCAGTTAGCAGCAGGAGGCACGTGCACGACGGGAATGGGGTTGGCGAACGCACAGTGGCGGCCGGCCCCCGGCCGCCATGGTCCACAGAGGGGCAAGCATGGCACGATATGACACCATGACTCTGAACAGAACAGAGCAGCTCAAAAACCGCCGACATGGTGGTGTGTCAGTCACCTATGAGAATGCAGCGAAGGCTGTGAAGTAAGGCTACTTGCAATCAAATGTGTTCTGTCGCCTCAGCCCGACGCAGGGCAGCGGGCTGTCGTCCGTGGCTGTCGCTCTCAGCTTGTCCTTCATCATCTGATCAGCGGACACAGTCCGAACTCCCACGCCGCTGGCGCCTCTTGTTCCCACGCCACCTGTTCCGGCGTCTGTCAATCAGAACTTTGTCCGCTTCGTGACGGTCATGGCGTCTGGTGGTCTGAACGCATCGAAAATTCGGGGGATTGCCCACTCGTCTTCTCCATCCTCCTTTTTTCACTAGCTGGACGACCAAGGCAGGCGGTGCCACGGGAAGACGTACGTAAGGTTCCCTCCTGAGCTTTGGCTTCGACATGCTGATATGAGGGGCCTGATGGGTATCGGCAACACGGAGTGCCTTGGTTGAGGACTGCCGTGAACGGCGCAGCAGCTTGTCAATTGGCCTTTCAGCCTGACGACATGGCACTCCACAACCGACCAGCAACCGACCAGCGGGTGACCACCCGTCTTAGGGTGGAAAGGCGTGTGGACTGTTCCACTGCCATGCCCACCAACCGGAACATGATCATCGTGGAGTGTTCGTCGACTCTGCACAGTGCATATCAGTGGCTGAATGGGTGCGTGTACTGCTGGGGGAGGGGAAATCTGGTCAAAGGCACGCTCCTAAGCCACTCCCTGAAGCCCGGGTTGCGTTCATAGTGGAGTGACGGGCTGCTGTTGCAACAGGGAGAGGTTGTGATTCTGCGGCAGAAGCGTATCAGCCAGCTCCTGTCAAACTTTGAAGGTGATAACATAATAAGAATGGTCATCCAGTGAGCTATGCAAGCATGCATGGTAAGCGCCACTAACCAAGAAGCGCGGTGGGCTCATCAACAAGCAGACCGGGGTAGCAGCGGCCTCACGCACAGCGCCTATGGCCCCAAATGCGAATCAAAAGCTCAAGGTGAGATGTGCTGGCCACAAGTAGCGAGCCAAGAGCAAAGCTGAACGCGATGACGACGCTGGTCAAGGGAGTCAACCTACAAACGGTAGGCAACGTTTGGTTGAAGTGAAACGAAGGAGGCGGAGAGGAGGACCGGCGGCAAGCATGTAGGCACTTTCGTAAGTTGCGATGGAACCTGTGAGTTTGACTGTGTACCCTTCCGCGTCGAGCATCCGCTGCCTGATGCCTGCCGAAGACTCTCGTCTCACCATGTCAAAAAAACGAGGTCAGATAGGTATGTGGCTTTGGGAAGATGCTGTTGGTCTCATGGCACTATTTCCAGGTCGTCTACGCATCTTGCAAGCAGGAGGGTCGCGTCCCAGGAGGCAACGTAGAAGGCCTACCGGGGCACTCAGCAGCGCAACTTACAACAGTGGACGAACGGTAAAACGATCTGTCTATTATTGATGCCCATGTATTAGCCGTCGCACTCTGCCTCACTGAAGGCGGCAAATCAGGGGGTGGTCGGGAGCACTGACTGACGCGCCCCCAGCAATATCTGCCTCATCGCTGCACACGGTGCCGATTATGAGCTCGATTTGACGTCCAGCACTGGTCTTGTTCATGTGTCCTCCACCACACGAACGGGCCGCTCCACGGCCGAGTGGTGCGAGCGACGAGGTCACAGTGTCGTCGGCCGATGTGGTAACGAATGGAAGGCCATGCCTGGCTGTAGCGGCGAACAAGCAGGGCTCGCGACCAAGGTCGCAACCAATCGCCCCGTGCGCGAAGCAAAGCAGCAAAGCAGGGGCAATTACCTGGTAGTGCGGCCCCAGCCACCTCAGCAGACAGCTTTGCTGGGTATGCCCAGGGCTTCCGGTCAGGAAACGCGATCGTGGCTGAACACGATGCTCAGGTTTGTCTATCCCCTGATCCCTTCGATGGCTCCAGCGGGCAGTTGTTGCTCCTCCGAGAACGGGTGACCCTCCACGAGCCGCCAGATCGTCAGCCTGCTTCTGTCACCTCGCACTCCGGCAGCTTTTGCGGCCTTGTGGGCTTTCAGCTGTCGGCGCTTGCGGCGCGCAGCCCGTGGCGTCGACGCCCCCTCGTGCCCCGATCAGTGAAGCTTGTAAATTAGAAACTTAGAAGCCACCGTATCACGTGCACAACGTGTTGCTTGAGCTATGACTGCCTGCTATCGACTACTGACTGCCGAACTGATACTCCAATAAACATTACGAGTACCAGATAACGCAGAGGGGCTAGAGTCAAACACGACGCAGCGCACAGTAATAAGACAATGGACTGATTCGGTGCAAACAAGAAAATGCAGAGATAGCTCTATCGAAACCTATGGGAGCCGACCCACCGCCTGGCGCAGTCGGTCCGACCTCTTCTGTTCTTACTCTGTCTATTACTGATAACTGTACCTCCGGAGGCGAAGACAATGATATGTTGTTGATAATGATATCGCCCGGCACATAGCGCTCAGGCTTTTATACAAAACTTCCCGGCAGCCCACGACTCTAGCTACTCTCTCTCCCCGAAACCTGACCGCACTCTTACTCTCAGTCTTAGAGACCAGAGTTGTCGTTGCAAGTCCATGGCTTGTTGTCCGAGGTGGTGTTAATCAGGTCAACAATGGAACCGTAGGTACCCGCAACAAGAAGGAAAGCGCCGGCAATGAAGAGGAGGATGTTGAGGTAGAAGTGAAGCTGAGTGGAGCCCGACCTGCGCTCGCTGGAGGAGCGTCCGCGCCAGTTGTCGTGCCACCACATGGCGACGTACGGGAGGATGCACACCATGGGGCAGATGAGGGCACCGATGAATCCGATGAGCGAGCCAAAGATGGGAATGGCCGAGGCAATGATGTAGCCGATGAACACCGAACCAAAGGTGCAGCTGAGCCAAGTGATCCAGTGAGTGGGAGTGTTGGCAGCGAGGTGGCGGGAGCCCTTCATGACGCGGACAAAGATGTGCTTGCCGCAGAGGTGGGTGAAGAGGGTGAGCGAGGCGAGGAGACCGGGAAGGGCAATGCCGTAGCAGACCTTCTTGAGGACCTTGCCGGCCGAGCCAAGGGCAGGCGAGGCGATGTACCGACCGCAGTAGGCGTAGACAATCGAACCAATGACCAGGTAGACGACGGTAAGGAAGATGACCGAGACGACCATCATGCGGGAGTACTGGCGGGGGTCCTTCATCTCGGTGACGATGCCAAAGTACATGGGAGTGGCACCGTAGGAGAAGACAATGCCGTTGATGGCCGACATGGCGCCGGCGAAGGTGGGGGAGGCGAAGATCTTGAGGTCCTTGTCCCAAGGGAGGGGAGCCTGGGGAGCCAGGTAGGGGCGGTCCTCAACACCGACGGCAATGGTGAGGGTGAGAATGGCGGCCATAATGGAGAGGATACCGGCCCAGCCGATCCACGAAATCTTGCCGAGAGTGCGGATGGAGCCCAGGAGGAAACCAGCAATGGCAGCAACGGCGATGAAGACAGCCGTGCAGGTGCCGTGGTCCGAGACAGCGTTAAGGGCAGTCGAGATACCAACACAGGCGGAACCGATGATGAAAACCATGACTGCATGTTAGAATTGAGCTCACACGACCAAAAACTCACAGACGGTGTAGAAGAAGAAGTAGAACTCCTGGCCATAGCGACCGAAGACGACATAGGCGGCCTCGGGAAGGGAGTAGACCTGGGGGTGGTTGATCTTGAACTTTCCGATAACAACAGCGGCGTAGGCAATGATGGTCTGGATCACAAGGATGAGGATGATACCAGGGACGAGGCCGACGGCGGCGAAGATGGAGGGCAGGGCGAGGACACCGAGACCAAGGTTGGCCTTGGTCATGAGGATGAGAGCACCCCACTTGCCGACCTGTCTGTCAGACTCATGTCCAAGTGGTGGGCTGCTGTTCTACTTACTGCACGGTAGTTGGGTCCGCTGCTGTCGAGGTCACCGAAGACGGCGTCGTGCATGGCGTCTCCGGGAGCGGGGGTCACGCCATAGTCTTTGTTGTCGGCCTCCGAGTCGGTGGCGCGCTTCTTCTCGGTCACCATCATGTTGGATGGATGTGTGTAGTCTAGAGAGTGTGAGGGTGGGATAATGGGGAGCCAAGAACAACACGACCGTGAGGTTTTATCGACTCTGGAAGCCCGGCGGCTACTCGAGCGTGAAAGCTCTCTTCCGAGGTGCCTGACCGTAGAGGAGCAGGATCTCTCTGCAGGGACACGAGGGGAACAAGACGGCGACTGCTCCAGAGGCCTGCCCCCGGAGCGTACTTGGCCCACGTAGCCGAGTAGCAATTGTTCTCCCCTTGGCTGCAGAGCGGGTTCTAGCGAGCATCAGGCGAGGCCCCACATGGAGTAGCGAAGAGGGATTTCAAAGCCAAAGAAACGAGGCAGTGTGGTTTACCCTGTAGGTCCGCCCGATCCGCAGCTCCCCACCCAAGGAGATGACCGCAACGATCAGGGCACTCGGAGTTGAATACAGGACCGAACAGGAAGTGCGTAGGAAATACAGGCCGCAGCTACTTCGCTAAAGCCGGGCATACCGGGGGTGAAGATGACACAGAGGCAGTCAATCGATGGGAAACGACCAATAGATTGCAGGCTGTAGGCCGAAGCAGCGAGAGTCGTCGTTCCATGGGTGCACCCCCGGCTGAGTTGGCGGGGCCAGCGAGGCGCGAGCCGGTGCTCGAGTCGAGGCATGGAATGGCCGGGGCGTGGACACGTGCACAAAATGATAAAAAATCTGGAAAAACTGATGTGGCAGTGAAAAGTTTTCGGGCTTGCCGTTCCTGCGGATGTTGGGATAGTCTGGGCTACAGCCGGTGGAAATGCCGTTCCCCCACCCTCGTCTCCACTTTTTGATGCTCTCTGCTGTCTGCCACCCCCATTCCGACAGTCTCTGACGACGTCGGGAGCGTCGACGACGATCACTCCTCGATCGCCAAGCATCAGCCACCGCGTAGCCCCAGACTCCTCGTCATTCCCATGCATTCCCTGTGTGCAATGCTGTTCTCCGGCACGATCAGACGCGGAGAATGGTTGAAACCGGCGTTGGACGGCAAGTTCCGACCGTTGTCCCACCCGCGCGCGTGCCCACCTTGGCACCTTGGGACCGGCAATCAACCACAATCAGCCCCGTGCTATCTCGCTGATAGCGCCTAGTGTCCGAGATGTCTTGCCGATCAGTGTCAGTCAGGTGTGTGCATGTGCACACGGCCCACATGCGGCACATCAATGATAACCACACTCGCCATAATGGTCCACGCCGTTCCAGCACTGGTGTGTTCAGTCTGCACATGGCCTGTGGAGGCTACGCAATGCAGTCAGGTCGGCCACTCCGGACTCCGAGCAACACCCCGCGGTGCCCCGCGGCTCCCTTGCCGCCCTTGGCCCCCTACTGTCCTCGCTCGGAGCTTGCGTTCTTGCCGGCAGCCATCCAGCTTTCATCCCAGAACACCGACATCCCACCTATGGCATTCCCCCAAAGCATGACGTGCTCGGGCCGCCAGTCTCGCTTGTCTCAGACAGTTTCTCAGCGTTTCTCATTCCACTATATGCATACCAAAAGCTTCGGAACTTGCGGCTCTGCCGTGGTCCTCCACCTTTGCCCCACACCGCTCCGCACCCAGCCGCAATTTCTCATCGATGCCCCACGGCGATGGGATGCGGCGCCCTGCTCTGCGTTTCAAGGGCCCCGGCAGAGGTGTCGACCCGACAACTACCATTGGATGCATTGAGGACCATCTCCTTGAAGACTACGGGTTCCCCAGATGGACCCACATGGGTCGCACAATTGTACAGCAACGACCCCTCAGAGGCAAGGGCTTGCTCTTCCCACCTGCCTGCGGTGTTAGTTCCTTTGTTAACCCATAATGAGCTCTGCAGCCACCACAAACCAAGTCCTTAATCCGATCCAGCGTCGCGCTGGCCAGTTGGTACTGGATGAGACTCTGTCTGGGGAGGCGACAACCCCCTCCGTCCAAGATAAACAGTCCCTCCCGTAGTCGGCGATCGCCGCATAGACATCTGCCACAGTTGCCTTGCGCCTCCATCCACTCCTGGTCGACGATTCTATCCTGTCGCACTCGTCTTTGCCGAGCCTTCGCAATGTCCTTGACCCCTGCTGAGCCGTGGCAGAGCCCGAGCTGGATAAACAACGGCAGGAGATTGTCCCCCTGGAACCCTGCTGTACTCCTTTCAGACCCACCCCATTCTTGAGCAAGTCCGCAGCAGTGTGACGCCGAAGAACAATGGGCGTGCGTTCTGCCTGGGCCTCTGTTTGAGCTCTACGGAATGGGTGTTTCAGTCGCCCTCGCACGGAATGGATAAATGACATGACCGAACATCTGGGAACCGGCAATGCGGCCCGACCGATGATATTCCACACACGTTTACACATAAGCGGGTGTCCCGACTGCGCCTCGGAGAGCAATGGGCCGCTTGTTGAAGACAGAGTGGAGGCGACACTACATCCTGTATGGTGGTATGACATATTATTGGTCAGCACCGGAAGAGCTCGCTTGCAACACTCCGTGTACGATGTCTCCTGCATTTCGAGAAAATGCATCGAAGGAAACGCAGGGCGATGAACGTATTTATCTCTTTTGGATATCACCAGTTTTCAAGCGGCGTCCAACGTTCAGGCTTCCTTCTCTATTGATCCCCCGACGCATGTGCCACTTCCGATTCCATCATAGTTCATCGACGAGGTGATTCGCACCAACTGCAGAGAACGGCGGGACAACAGATCTAGAACCTTCCTGGCGGTGATGGATAGGATCAAACCGCCTGAAAAAGAAGAGAACATCATCAAACAATCGGAAAACTTCAAGAAGAAGCTAAGGATGAACAAAGAACATGGAGGGGAGCTGCGACCTGCGAAGTGCGAAGGGCCAGGATGGGGTACTGCCGAGAGTAGAACGCGTCTTTTCCAGTCATTTGCCCATACCCCAGGACGTCGTTCCCGATCTCGTCGAGGACCACAAACGGCCGCTGTCATTCTGCTGGCGACTACACTCTGAGTGGCACTTGGACACTCGCACAGTCCTCACCGAAAGTCTGCTCTGCTCCCCGGTAACTGAACGCATTGTGCTCACAAGAACGGATACATCATCCTTTCCGGAAGCCGTCAGATCACCCTCAGCGTCGGTCAAACCCGATTCACCAAGACCCGGTGTGGGTCCCCACCGCTGCCCACAGATGCGTGCTTAACGTCGAGCTAGCATTGGGCAGACAGTCTCGAAATCTCACTATCATCTGGTCGCATCAGTCCTGTCACGGGGCAACTCCAGTCTTATTTCTATTTTTCCTCTTTTTTTTTCTCTTTTTTCACAGACTGGTCAGAGCATTGGTACATACCGGGTTTCCGCTGGTTTGCACTTTGTAATAAAACGAGCGAAAAGCGAACCAAGGCATGCGGCAATGTGCCCTGTCGTTGGAAGGCCCTCACCAATAGATAAACGGAGCGCGTCAATTCTCAGTGAAGTTGGAACGCTTGTCAGTTGTATTCGGCAGTGGGTTGCGATGGGCACGGCTACGCCGAAATGTCGGCCCGGCTTTAGCCACGCCGCACCGGTCACCCCCTCCGAGATGGCAGCTATAGATATAGGTTGGAAAACACACAACCGTGCTGCTCCGGTAGCCTGTGACGAAGAGCATGAAGAGTAGCTTGTCGAGCTGTATGCAGCCAGGGCGGTGGTTGAAGAGTAAGTGTCCAGTTGATATGGGTGTTCGAGCACCATCAGGAGGACCTGGACTACTTGTATCTTCTCAACTCGCAACATCATCAGCTGGCTGTCAGAAGCTGGCACAGCGGCCAACGCCAACTAGTCAACGAGGCGCTGAGACGGAAAGTGAGGAGGCAGGGACCGGGCGCTCCGAGGCGGTGTCCAGGCGGAAGCGCGGCAAGTAGTCACAATGTCAGCGAGCAGGAGTCGCGAGTGTCGAGCCAGTGATAATAGCAACACCAAAATGAACAAGAACAAGACCCCGGGCTACCACGACGAAACGCTCAACCTGGTTCATGGCCCATGGTATGTTTGAACGTCGCACCCTCATTGTGGACACAATAGCATAACGCCTAGTGCGTCGATCCCACTGGCGATTCCGGAGCGGAATCGAGTTTGTTTGTGCGGATACGAAGGCATAGCCCCGAGCACGAGTCTGAACACAGAAACGCGACCGCGACAGCGACTGGGGTCCATAACAGAACCCCATGAACGGGAACGAGCATCAACATGAATCTGGCGGTCGACAGTCTTGCAACCCCAGTCATCGCAGGCCAGGCGGACACTTGCCCTCGTGGCCGACGTGCTTGTTGTCGCTGGTCTTGGTAAGACTGGCGGCAGCACCATTGACGCCGACGGCGTTCCCGAATTGAGTTGAGGCATTGCAGCGCGACTTTCAGATCCAAGTTCAAGTTCGTTGTGAGGCCTGTTGCCGGGCAACTTGGCCGTCACCGTCGGGCTGCCTCCACTTCCCTCCACTTTGATCCCCTCCACTTCCCTCCACTTTGTTTGTGGCATGGTGTCGGAGCGCGGCGTATAAAGGCAGCACCCCGACATCCAATGTTCGACTCCCCCCAGCGCTTCTCGTTCTTCTCGCTCACTTACTCTTTCACTCACTAGATCATGAAGTTCCTCATCTTTGGCGGCGGCGGGCGCATGGGCCTAGACATTGTCCGCACCATTACCAAGGGCCACGAGGCGGTGGTGCCCGTGCGCAATGAGCGAAAGTGAGTCCAAGTCCGATCACCCCAACGTCCTCTCTTCGTCGTCCTTGTATTCCACTAACCCACAGGAACGCCGAAATCACCTCCGCTGGTGGCGCCCCTGTCCTCTTCGACATCTCAACCTCGTCCGCGTCAGAGGCTGAAGCATTTATCACGACCCAGTCGCCCGATATCACGATCTGGGCCGCTTCAGCCGGCGACGACGTGAGTAAGGAGGTTCATGGAGGCGGTGGACCACAAGGGCGCCGTGAAGCTGTACCACGCGCTCGCGGCCACCAATCGCCCCCGGCTGATCCTTGTGTCCACCATGGATTGTCGGCCTGCACTCTCCCGCCCGCCCCAGCATTACACGCCCGAATCGGCCACAGCGAGCTTTGTGTTCCAGAACGCTATGCCTGACTGCACGTATCTACCCCTCCGCATCTGCGAGAGCACAAGAGCAGCACTGACGGCAGATGTGAATGTCAAATATGCTGCCGAAAAGGACCTGCACGAGACGGCTCTCAAATACACGGTCCTCCGCCCCGCGGCGCTGACGGCTAAGCCGGCTGGCAAGGCTGAGCTCGGGGTCCTCCAGTTCGCAAGGGACGGGGTGCAGGTCACGCGCGATGCAAGCATTCCGCAGCTCATCGCTGCTATTCGGCCTTGTGCCCGTGCTCTCGTTGCAGAGGTTGCGCTAGCAGCTGCACTGGATGAGGGATCCGTTGGGCTTACCATCGATATTGCGGATGGATCCAGTGGGGTCAAGGAGGAGATGGACAAGTGTGTTCGCGACAGGCTCGATTCATATGAGGACCTGTAGCCGCGTATTGGTATCATGTGTGCCTGCCATCATGTCGATATGTATCCTTCTTACGGCCTCGACATCGCAGTGCAGCCTCATCTCGCTCACCACAGCGCGGCCCGCGAGATGCTGCCCAGCCTCGCGGGTGCCTGCAATACCGTGTGGCTCGCTGCTACCGCCATCGGCATCCCCTTCGTGGCATTGAAGAATTTGGATAGTTTGGGCTTGAGGCTCGGGAGGCTCGGGTTGTCCTCAGGTAGTTCAGTAGACGACGACTCCTTACTACGTGGCAATGGGCAATGTTCCACCGCACGCTGGATGGGGACAGTAGAACATCACTTGCACATACAGGGTTTACCAACATACACTTTTCTCAATTTCTGATGCTCGCCAGTGCCCTTGGCCAGCCGAGGGCACACTGGCAGCCCCTAACGCCTGTGGATATGGATTTGACCGTACTTGTCCTGCGTCGCGTACTCTGTCGAAAACATGATAATCCGCTGGTTGTGGGCGGCTACTGTTGTATCCATGCCATTCTTCCAGATCCTGGCGTCAGCTAACCCTCGATGGCCGAGACTCACTTCTCCATCTCAAGGCGGTGCTTCGACTTGGGCTTGCCGTCGCGGACGCGAATCTTCTCAAAGAAGACATATGAGCCATAGTAAACGCCTGTTCCAGTCAGTGTCGGCGATTCGTACAAGACGATACGTACGAGACGTGTTGCCAGAGTCGGGACCCCTTTTGGTGCGGAAGTCGGTGAGCTGCTTGCCTTGGATGTTTACGCCCTCGCCGACTTGCGCTGCAATGTCTTTGAGGAACGAGGCTTGGGTGATGCCGGGGGTCTGAAGGTAGGCGTTGATCTTCTTGCGGACCTCGTCACAACTGAAAGTCAGACCTGGGCGACAGAAGTATACTCACGTGTCAAAGATCTTGACCTTTCCAGTGTCCTCTCCGTCGAGTCTGAGGTCGCCAAAGTCTGTGAGCGCCGCCTTGCCGCGTTTCGTCGGGGTGGTTGTCGTCGCACCTGCTGAGCCAGCAGCAGGCGCGTCGACCTTGGCCTTCTTGCGGGGAATCTTCTCACCCCGCTCCTCCATCTCGCGGAAGAAGAAGTAGGCCGCCTCATACACACTCGAGTTGACGCCCTTGTACGGTCCATTTTGGGCCATAAAGTTGCGGTACGCGTTCGCGTTGACGCCGATCGTCTTCTGGAACTCGGTTACCTTCATTCCACCATTGTCGATCCAGCTCCGGATTCGCGTGCGGACCTGGTTGCAGTTCCACTTGATGGGCTCATCGCGATCGACAAGCTCCTTGTCCGTGTCCTCGGCCGCATCATTGATTGTGCGCTTCGCGGCTGGCATGACGGGCACGGCTGGTGGGGCCACAGGTGGAGATATGAGGGGCGGGAGGGGCGGTGCAGAAATGGGGGACGCGGGGATAGATAGAGCCGGAGTGGCGACGGCCTGGTGAGGACGAGCAGGCGTGGGAGTAGGTATATGCGGAGGCGGGATCGCCGTGAGGGCGATCGGCACTGATGCAGGAATGGAAGCCGATGCGATGGGAGAGGGTGCGATGGGAGAGGGTGCAATGGGAGATTGTGTAATGTGGGACGCTGCACCAATGGGGGGCGGCGGCGGGTGGGGCGGCGCCTGCAGGGAGACCTGCGATGGGGCGATGGACACGGCAGCGGCGGCGGTGGCTGCTGCGAAAGAGTAATGCGGTGGTGAAGGCAACAATGAGGGGGTAGGCGACATGCTGGGGACATGGTGAGGTAGGGGCGCTGGCAGGCCGGGTGGCGGGGGGAATGGGAACGTGGTGAAGGGCAGCGCACTGTGGTGATGGCCCATTGGCTGTTGGAAGGGGAATGGAATGCTGCTGAGCGCGAGGTAGGGCATGGGCACCACCCCGTTTGGGAAGAAGGTGGGATTCATGACGGATAGCGGTCAGATGGTGGACAAGAGTAAAGACACGGGCAGAAAGACGACGAAGACGACGACGGAACTGGGAACGAAGACGAGGGACGAAGGCGATGGCGGTGCTGACAGAGCAGCCAGAGTCGGTCGAGAGTACCAGACACTCGACGACGCTGACACTTGGACTGGACTTGACGGACAGACGCTGGAAAGGACAGATAACCCTTACACGAAGAAGGCGTTCTGGTCAGTGCGTCGGTGTCGTCCGAGTCGTTGGAATGGGTCAGTTGCCGATACACGGCGGCGGCGGCGGCGGGTCGACAGTCGGTCCGGGCTGTCGTTTCGTCGTCGTCGTGATCACAGATACAGTGAAGAGAATGAACTGATCACGAGCAATGGTAGAGCAGCAGTGCTTTGCAGTGCTTTGGCTGCGGCCAATGACCATGGGCAAAGAGAGCCGACGGCATATAGGCATGGGAGACAGGGCAAAGGGTTTCGCATGGTGAGAGAGCGAGCCCGGCGATGCCTGTCCAACTCTGTTTCTCTCTCTCTCTCTCCATCTCCTTGTAGGCGTGCACTCTTTACAGCAGGGGTTGGGTTGGGTTGGGTGGGTGCTGACGCTGACGCTGACGTCGAGAATCGAGGTACGGCGTGAGACAAATCAGGTTTGCAGCAACCACAGCCAGCACCAGCAGCAGCCAGCAGCAGCCAGCAGCAGCGTGGCAGCCCTCCACCTACGCGACAGATCCCTGGCTCCCTCGGTCCTCCTGCCCGCAGCCTGGACCTGCTGCTGCGTGCCTCAGTGTCCGGACCCGCCGCGTAGATGCCACGCTGCCATACGTACGGTACCGCGGTATACGGTACGTCGTTGCCCGCGTTGCTGCGAGACGAGCACATTCTCGTCCGCTTGTGCGAGCCCGCGTGCATGCAAACTGCACCGCTTTGTGCGCGTTGTGCGGCCATTGTGCACCAAGTGCAACCTTAATGCACGGCCCGGGTTACGGGATACGGGATTAGGCGACTGACTTTTATGACGACCAACGACGACAACGACGACGAGCGACTCTGATGCGCAGCCGACAGCAACGGACACTGCCACTCCAAGTAGAGCAGAGAGCAGAGCAACAAGAATGTCACATGCGTGTAGTACAGAACTGCCTTTTTTCCATACCTCCCCCCCACCATCCCATTTCCTTTGACCCTTCACATCGGAACTGCAAAAGTGGACAGATCAAAGTCGAGACTCAACTCGTACGCAAAGTGGGCAAACGTCGGCGGCGGGCTGAGCTGGTGCTCCTCGAGACCATCGGGCGATGGCGACACTCGCATGTCTGTGGGTCAGTGAATGCTCCCAGCGACGGCAACTCACTAAAGGTGTGGGCAGCGGCGGCGAACCCAGATGCCAGCTCGGAGCACCCGGGCCAGGCATTCTGGTGCTTGCCAAGCAGATCGACAAGCATGCGGAACAGCAGCTCGCCTTCGCGGTGCTGCACCTCGCCGTACTCGAAGCAGAGAATGAGAAAGTGGCCACACACGACCAGCCTCTGCACATGCGGCCAGGCGGGGTGCAGCTGGTTGATCTTGACAAGGCTCTCGTACGTGTGCAGTACCTGACTGACGGCACGCGCGACTGCTGCGTATGCCTGGGGCGCGAGGTGGGGATGTGCGAGGTGCGGCGTGTAGTGCAGCAGACGGAGCCTGGCGCGTCAGCCAGATTGTGCGAGTGGGACTCACCAGTTGTATCGAAACTCGGCCCAGGCCCGCTTCACGGGCGGCTCGGAGCTAGATGCATGGCGGAGCTCGCGCAGATGCGGCATCCATGCGGCCTCGGCGTTGCCAATGTACTCGGCGGACGCAGTGTCGACGTGGGGGTCACTGTAGTCTGCGAGGAACTTTGCGGTAAAGTACGAGCAGTGCCGAAGCGAGTCGGGGAACATGTCGGCAGGAGGACGAGGGTCGACCTCAATCTCCTCGAGCGGCAAGCTCGGCTGGAGATCGGTGAGGCATGCACAGAGGCTGATTTGTGGTGAGCGGGAAGAACGACGAGAGCGGTTGGGTAGAATACGTACATGTCGCTGTAGAAGATTGCGGAAAAGAGCTTGCCCACCTGGTCAGATGGGTGGTAGAGCTCCGCCGTGGCGCGAGTGTGGAGGCCGAGCTCACGGACTTGCCATGCCCACTGCTCGAGCAAGTCCTTTGTCTCTGTGGGCCCGCCAAGGCCAAGCGAGTATGGGATGAGGTAGAAGAGGGACCCTGTCATTGTTATTCATGTCAGCGAGGCCGGCCGGGATTATCCAGACAAACGTTTGGCACACTTACAGATGGCAATGAGCGACGGGCGGCTCCAACGCACCAGAGCGTCACACGCGAGCCGGAAATAGGTGACATCTTCTCTGGGGGAGGACGAGTCGAGCCGACGACGGAGCTGGTTGAAGCGTGCGATGCATAGAGTGGAATACAGCAGAGCACGCTGGTCGTCGGTGAGGGACCCGGGCACGCTGCGGTAGCGGCGGTACATGTCTTGCAAGAAGCTGTCGCTATCGGCCATATTATCCTCGGATAATGTGGTCAGGAACTCGTCCATGAGCTGATCCTCAATCTCGTGTATCTTGGGAGCCGAGGCAAGCGGAGCCAAGGGCAGACTGGCCAGACGCGAGTCTGCCTTGAACGTGAGCTGCGAGAACGGGATACCCCGATCACTGCACCAGACGCTGAGCGCCGTCTTGACCTGGTCGAGCGGGTTGCGCTTCTCGACGACAACCGGCGGCAGTTGCAGCGGCAGAGTATTACTCTTCTCGTCAAAGTTGAGCTCATTCTCGTGCTGTCGCCCATTCAGCTTGGCCGACGGGGCTCTGTTTTGCTGTTAATGCATGCAAACAACATATGGTGCTTACCGTTTGGGGCGGGCCTTGAGGCGGATGGTGCATGAGCTGGCAATGCCGGCGGCGCGGCAGGCTTCACATGGTGGGGACCCGGTGCATTTCACTCGGCGCACCCGACAGGTCTCGCAGGCTTTGCTGCTCCGGCGATGGGGCCCAGCCAGGCGGGGCGAAGTTGCAGAGGTGGGGGAGAGCGAGGGTGCGGTGGATGAACTGGGATGGTCTGTATTCATGGGTGGTGATGGTGATGGGGGTTGTTGTGATGGTGGTGAGAGAAGATGAGATGAGGAGGTTGAGGTCTTTCGTCGTTTGCTCTCTCTCTCTCTCGCGCTCTCTCTCTTCCTCTCCCTCTCTCGCGAGCTTTCTCTCTCGGTGTCTGTGTTGTGGGCATCAACAAGTAGGTCGTCATATGCCCCTGGCGTGGTGGGTGTGCCCTGGGTGGGGTCCCCCCTTTGCCCCCATGCCCATCCGGTATATTTCCATGCCGCCTCGGCAGCACGGGCTGACGGCCTCGTCCGCTGCTGGGAATGCTGCTGCCGCCTGCATGCATGCAGAGATGCATGTGTGCCGCCTCTGCCAGCAGCGAGATCGAGTTCAGGCTGATGCTCGGCTGGGATCAGCTGCATGCACTGCTGCCTGCCTTGTAGGTTGCCGAGAGCAGGCAATGACGAATGACTTGGCTGTTCTACATCCGTCGCCGGCAGTGGAATTAATGGACAAGGCGACGAGAGAGCTCTCTCTCGGATGTACCTGGCTGAACCCTACTCGAACTGGGCGGGGCGGGGCTGCGGCTGCGGCTGCTGCTTGCTTCCCGCCCTCCCACTCGCATTCCGGATGTTCCACTCTTTGGCTGGACTGGACGGTTACAGCTGGCTATCGACTGCTGCAGTGACAAGTCAGGTGCAGGTGCGGCAGCTCGGCACGGCTGACCACCTGACTGCTGCCCGCCTCCATCTGTGCCCACCTCCGTCTCTCAAGCTCTTCAGGTCTGTTGCCCTCAATTCATATTCTCATGGACACGCGACTCTGCTCCTCCTCCACTTTGCACCGACTGGTGCTGAGCACGCATCCGTGCTTCGCTCAAACCGCCACAAAAGCCGCAAAACCGGCTTGTCCTGTTCAGCAGGCGGGCGGGCGGGCGGGCGGGCAACGCCATTCTGTACCGGAATCCCATCCAATGCAGCAGACCACAGGTGCCCGACGGCCTACTGCCTGCTGCAGAACAACGTTTCCGTTGTGCACGGCCGTGCCCGTGCATGCTCTTTGGTGGTGTCGGCTAGCGTGCGGGAGTGAACCGACTGGCCACTGACCCGGACACTCGACGCCGAATTGTGGGGTCGAGGGTAAGCTCCGTGTGGGCGGCAGGTCCCACGCACACCCTCCCGCCCATCACACCCACCCGCCCAGTCCATATAGTGGCTGCCCGCAGGCCACAGGCCACAGGCCAGCATGCCCATGCGCCAAGGGGGGGGGGCATTGCTTGCGCTGTCACCATGCATCATGTTGCCAACTCCCGATTCAGCCTGGGATCAACTCTCTTGCTCTGGGTCGCAGTGGCACCAGCATTGTGCTGGCAATTAGACTCAATACGCGGCCTCAACACCACCTACCTCGACTGCACTGAATGCCCATGGTGCTTGTTTTCGCTTGGCGGCCAGGATCGTCATTCATTAAGTGATGCACCACCAAATGCAGGTCGGCGACACCCAAGCCCGCAGTCTCGGGAACAGTTTCGACGTCATTGTCAGCTCCTCGGGATGTCTTGGGACATAACGCCCATCACCCGTCGCGATCAATCGCGATCAACCCTGCTCGCGGGTGGCCGCAAGAGCGGTTTGCGGGAGTGATGCGCCAGCAGGTCGTCAGCCTTCGCAAGTGACCCCCGATCTATGCCAGGAAACCTGCGGTGTACAAATACTCGGAGCGCAGCAGACAGTAGCGACTCAACACTCACCCAAGCAATGTCAGGAGCAGCACTGCGGCCATTGGGGCTGATAACCCTTCTTCTTGTCGCGCTCGCGGGGCTCGTCACTGCCGTTGGCGACAAGTACCTGATCGGCGTTGGCAAAGGCGACATTACCGGCCCCGTGGTCGAGATACCACTTCACGGCTATGCCATGATGGACCAGAAGGGCTCTGGACTCCGACAACGCCTCTATGCCAGGTCGTTTATCATCGCCGACACTGCTAATCCCGCTGATCGCATTCTGTATATCATCACGGACATCATGGGCGGAGATACCGGCGTCCGCAACGGTGTCATCGACGGCCTCAAGGCCTTGGGCGGCGACTACGCGCAGTATACGCAGAAGAACGTTGCTTTCGTCGGCACCCATTCGCACTCGGGACCAGGCGGCTGGCACAACTACCTGCTTCACCAGTTCCCCTCCATGGGGTTCAACCAGCAAAGCTACGACGCCATCGTCTCCGGAACACTTCTGTCTATCAAGCGTGCCCACGAGTCAATGGCCGAGGTGAGTAATGCAGCCAGCTGGTGGTCCTCCAAGCTCACGGTCAGGGCTATCTCGACATTGGCGCCACTGAAGTTGTCGATGGCAACATTAACCGCTCCCTCTGGGCCTACCTCAACAATCCCGAGGCAGAGCGCAAGCAGTACAGCGCCTCGACAGATACCCAGATGACACTGCTCCGGTTCAAGCGTGCGTCTGATGGAAAGGACATTGGTCTCCTGAACTGGTACGCCGTTCACGGCACTTCGGTGTATAACAACAACACCCTTATCAACGGCGACAACAAGGGTGTCGCCGCTTGGCTCACCGAGCAAGCGTATGGTGACGGCTTTGTTGCCGGCTTCAGCCAGGCAAACGTTGGTGACACCTCCCCAAATGTCAGTTTGACCAGCATTGCCCGCTTGGCTGTACCCAGCGACTCTGAGCCGTGTACTGACATTGCAGGTCCTTGGGCAGTGGTGCGAAGACGGTTCCAATGCCGAATGCACTCTTGAAAAGTCTGCTTGCGCCGACGGTAGCATCGTCAACTGCCATGGTCGCGGTCCTGCGTTCGACGCACGCGACAATGGTCTTTCCAGCTGCTATGAGATGGGTCGTCGGCAGTTTGCTGCTGCCCAGACGATCATGGTACGTTTGAGGAACCGACGCAGTCTGCTGATTGATACCAGGAGGGTCTCGACAGTTGGGGAACACCAGTCGTTGGCTCGACCGTCAAGTCGTTCCACTTTTTCAAAGACATGCAGTGGTTCCAGTTCCCATACGACGGCAAGATGGTTCAGACCTGCCCAGCGGCATTGGGCTTTTCCTTTGGAGCAGGAACAACCGACGGGCCAGGTCTCAACGACTTCTCTCAGGGCACGACCACGGGAAAGAACAGCGCAAACCCGTTCTGGAAGATTGTCGCTGGCCTCATTCGTCTGCCGTCGCCGGAGCAGAAGGCMTGSMAGGGMGTGWAGCSGATTCTTCTCGATGTGGGTGAGATGCCTCTCCCGTATCCTTGGGTCGCCAACATTATGGACGTTCAAATGATGCGTGTCGGACAGTTTGTTGTCATCGTGGCGCCCACCGAGGCCACGACGATGGCTGGTCGCCGGTGGCGCAACGCAGTCAAGGAATCCGCAAAGACCATCATCACAGACGTCGAGCCGGTGGTTGTTCTCGGCGGCCCCGCAAACACGTACTCGCACTACACTACCACCCCAGAGGAATACGATATCCAGCGCTACGAGGGCGCGTCGACGCTGTTCGGAAGATACACTCTCCCCGCGTACATCAATTTGACCACCAGCGCGATTGGTTACCTCGCCCCTGACTCGACTGCCTCGCCTCCGCAGGGCCCTACACCTCCTGACAATCGCAAGATGTCGCTCTCGTTCATCCCCGGGGTCGTGTATGACAACGTTCCCCTTGGCAAGAAGTTTGGACAGGTGCTCTCTCAGCCGGCCCCGTCGTATGTCCGTGGAGGCACAGTGTCTGCGCGGTTCCAGGCTGCAAATCCTCGAAACAACCTCCGCCTCGAGGACACTTACGCGGCGGTCGAGCAACTCGTCGCCGGGAAGTGGGTTCGTGTGAGGTCCGACGCCGATTGGTTCCTCGAGTACAACTGGGCGCGGAAAGAGCCACTGCTGCCTGCGACTTCCGAGGTGATAATCAACTGGTGCACCAAGGGCGAGACCGTCGCACCGGGCACCTACCGCATCTCCTACTATGGAGACTCCAAATCAATTCTCGGAAAGGTCACAGCCTTCTCCGGTACGACTAACAAGTTCACCCTCACGTAGCGGGGGCGATGCCGCACAGTAGTATCGCGTGCGGCGTTCATCTTCCATACTCTTCTTTCCCAGGTGCTTAAACAGTCGTCATTTTCCATAATTACTTCTGTCACGTTGTCATTCTCAATGTTCTCCTCTTGTCGGCCCAACTGTGCGCCGCAGAGTCGTAGCAGATTGAGCAGCGTCCGATGCGAGAGAGGAATACCACACGGCCGATGTTTCGGGTTGGAGGAGATGGAAGACGGTGTGGAAAAGCAGAGAGAGAATCTCCACATGACCGACCGAGCCAACGCCCGCGCGCAGCAACGCGACGAGCGGGGCCGCACTGGGTCGCCCCCCGGGTTCTTACGAGTGTGGGTTAAGCAAATGACTGCATTGGACGCCACCCGCGGTATCAGCTCTGGCGGGGACCATCAACTGTTTGGTAGCAATAACACTTGGCCCGATCTCGACGCGTGGCCGGGGGCTTCGGGTGAGGCGAACCAACCTCCTACAATGGGTGGGGAATGCTTGGGGGATTCCCACTCTGGCTTTCCCTGTGACTCTTGATACATGTCTGGTTCCCCTCGGGGTGACTACCAGTGGCAACCCGCAGATCTGCCCCGATGCCTTTACGTCGTGCTATTGTCCCCCGTTCCAGGCCCACCCAGCGGACCGACGGACCGCCCCCCGCTGCAGGAGGTTCAGTGCGGGGTTCGGCAATAGCTGGCGAGATGTGCGAGAAGGCTTGAAGATTTTATGTTGGCTACCTGCTGGCTCGGTATTCTGCGTTGACATTCTACACCCGAGTGACATGTTGTCTGGGGCACTGAAGCCTTGGCGAGCTCGAGCTGAATGACATGAATAGCTTCAGACGATGGCCGACTTCTGGCGTTTATAGGCCCTGTGTCAGGAGTTGCTGAACCGGAAAGGCCGGAGAGTGGCCTATCAAATAGCCGAATAGGAATGTTCAGCGAGCCACACTGTTGTCCCCCGCTGCTTGTCGTTGGGAACGACGAAACAGTGGCATAGCGAGGACCACACCGTGGCAGTGAGAAGTGGAGGTGTTGCATACGGTTTGTCGATCCAGGTCGTTGAACGCTGATCAAGATGGTGCACAGGCATTGTTGACGAGCGCCGTGTGGAGGATGTCCGGATCTCCGTTTGTGGGGGGGACAGCGGGCCGTCTCAGCCAGGTCATCTGACCTCTGAATGCGGGATACTGTGCGTAGAGGCTGGCAGTGGTGGCGTGCAGAAGGTGGCGCTGTGCTCGGTCGGCTCGAGCGGGGAGTGCCTCTTGAACCTAACTTGTGACTAGTCGTGCATTAGAAATGGGTTTGGGGTCTTTAGGATCGGCTCTTTTTCTTCCAAATATCCCAGGTGGCGCAATGGTCTCGGCCCTTTTCTCGGCAACGCCTTCAGCCTCAGCGGCCCGCAGTGGTGGGTGGGTGGGTCTATCGGTCTCCAGCGCTGCTGCTGGTGCTGCTCCTCGTCGTGCTGCTCCTCCTCGTCTCGCTCGTCCTCGTCGTGCTGCTGCGGGTCGCTGCCATTGCTGTTGCCGCGCAGCTGCTCAGCCTCGACCCTTTCCGTCTCTCCGCGCTCAGCGCTCAGGACCCGCACATCGCCAGCTCGTGCTCAACTGCGCAGAGGCAATCTTTTCTTTCATCGCTCTACCCTGCCCTCTCCCAACTCCGCCCACTTATCCATCTACAGATCTCATCCACGACATATATATCTTTATCATCAGCGCTCTCCCCGCGGAACCCCGCTGCCACCCCGCCTCACCAACCCCGCAATGCACTCCGAGGCAGGCTCCGAGCTATCTACAACAGCGGTACAGGATGCCGGCCAGGTCCAGATGGTCAAACCCCCGCCCCGGTCCAAACTTGCGTGAGTACGCCGACAGCCCACCGCTCTTTGTCACATCGGTCTTGGGCAACGGAACGGCGCTGATCCTCCCTCAGCTGCAAAACTTGCCGCGCAATCAAGGTATGTTCTCGGTCTTTGGCCTCTTCGGCTGCTGACTATCAGGTCCGCTGTATCCGCCCCCCCGAGCCGAACACTCCTTGTGCCCGGTGTAGTAAGCAGCCATCTCCAAGAGCCAGGTGCTGACCCAAGGCCGTTATGGCCTCCAATGTAACGATCCGCCGGTGATAAAGCGCAAAGGTCGGCCTCCAAACTCTCAGAGGTGAGCACAGTCGCCCTACCGCTGTCGCTGATGGCAGGCGCCAAGAGCTCGCTGCTGCCGCTGTCGCTGCTGTTGTGACCGAAGCCCATCTCCCGGCACCGATCCAGCACCAACCGCCTCCCCCTCTTCCCGCCCAGCCGCAGCATCGCCATGCGCACCACCACTCGTCGCCTGACAAGCTGAACGGCGACGTGCCCATCGCGTTCCCGTTCTCCATGACCAGTTATCAGGGCGCGATCCAGCAGGTCTCGCCGACCTCGATGCCCATGCCGGGAACCGGCATCGTTGCAGCCCAGACTGGGAGCTCACTCAACACGACTGTCTCCCCGACATCGCAGACCTATACCTCTCACGCCCGCACGTCAAACCACAACCTGAACATGGCCGAGTACCTCGACCCGACCGACAAGGACATGCAGACATGCGCACCCAAGGCCCCCTTCTTTTCCAACGCTCCCGCTCGCCGTACACGCAGAATGAGCGTCGAGCCCGAGCACGACCGCGTCAACGACAGCGACGACCCCGTCTCGTTGCGTGCCCTCAGCGAGGTCGAAGCCAACTCTCTTGTTCAGCTGTGAGTTGAAGCGTAACCACGCCCGCTGACCAACAGGTTCCACCAACGGCTGAACCCACTCGTCGCCGTGTTGGACGGTAACCGTAAGTGACGCAGAAGACCCGCCAGCTGATCCCAAGTGCACACCATGTCTTACCTGCGCCGAACATCGTCGGTGCTGTTTTCCACCGTCCTCGCATCCTCGTCGCGCTTCTTCCGTCACGACCTGCATCCCACCCTCCTCTCGCATGCACGCACCGTACTCGACCGCGCGCTCCAAGCCGGCTCCACCGACATTGGTGTCGTGCAGTCGCTCATGCTGCTCACATACTGGAAGGACCCCGAGGACACTTCGGGTTGGATGAAGGTCGGCATGGCCATCCGCCTGGCTTACTCGCTGTTTTGGCACATTCCGCGCAACGAGCCACTGCCGGACGACGAGATGGAGGCGCGAGAGATGCTCAACGCAGAGCGCACGTGGTACTGTGAGTGGCGAGCACGTTAATGTGCACCCCGCTGACAACTCTAGGTCTGTTCTCGTTTGACCGCGGACAGTCTTACGTCCATGGGCTGCCCACCATCATCCGCTTGCGAGACCACGGCGACGTAAGTCTGCTGTCCATGGATCCAACTGACATTAGCCCGAGATCTGGTCGCGCGAACACCTCCACCTCGGCCCGAGTGTTGACATGCACATCTCCGCCTCGATCCAGCTGTGCAAGCTCAAGGACCACTGGGGAGAGGTGTGCGAGTCCAAGTGCTCCGACCCGGGCTATCTTGAGCTCGCGATCGAGACGCTCACGACTCAATGTGACGCACTCGTCAGCAAGTGGTTTAGCAAAGAAGGTGAGCGCCGTCCGCTCAATAACACCGCTGACCCCCAGCTCCGCCCCCAAACTTTGACCAGGACATGGAGCATGTGCTCTTGTGGTCTATCCTCGACCTGATCTTCATCATGAAGCGCTTCCGCCTCGACATGGCCCCGACAGACCCGCTGCGGCTTGACTCGTGCCTCCACATTGTCAGCCGTATCGCCGACGAGATTGATATCTTGGCGAACAACGGAATGCTCGTCATCATGCAGGACTCGGCGAGTTGCATGACGTCGTCGTTGGCTGTCTTCATGCGTAAAGTGGGTCTCTCTTTCTTCTGGCGCCACATTCTCCTTACTGACTACCAAAGGTGTTCCGCTACTCCAATCGCTCGCAAAAGTCGTACATCCTCACGATGCTGCACCGTGTGCTGCTCGCCCATGCGAGTGTCACCAATGAGGACAGCAAGACTGCCCCCGCATATGTGGCGCGCTTCATCCGCCGTGTGCTCTCTGCGCTCAGCGTTGAATCGCGGGCCGGGTCGCCAGGCCCCGACTCGGGCCTTCTGGACGCCCCCCAGGACTTGGCGGTCGACTTTTTCGCCGAGCTGGGTCTGGAGGAGTTTATGCACGTGCCAGAGTATGTCGAGCGCCAAGAGGCCGACGACGGAAGATATTGGTGAGTCCAGCACGACGTCACATATGGGCACCGCTGACTCGTACAGGGCAAGCATGCTCCTCTCCGAAGTATTCCCCCGCAACGATCTGTGATCCAGGAAGGCTGGTGCGCATCTGGGTCGGAACATGAAAACAATGGAAGTAATCTGTAGTGTGTCGTCGTCTTTTCTTGTGTTGGAACCAAGTTGTATTGTTGCTAGTAGAGTAGGCTGCTATGGAGAGAGAGGTCTTGTGCAATACCTTACCGGGGGCCTGCTTCTGAATGGCCCGGCGCGCGACGTGCTCGGTCACCCGGGATGCTTGGCATGTGCTCGAGTCCACCGAGGAAAAGAGGAAGCCAACCTCCAAGGTAGAGTGGGTCAGGTCTCGGAAAAGTGCCGAGAGCTGCCGAGGTCCCAGCAGCCGATGGCATGAACCTGCTTCGAGCCGACTATCAGCGGAAGCCCAAGTGCCAAACGCGGTCACACCGGCAGTCTTTCTCAACCTGACATGACCGACAAGACTAGCCCCATGTGTGCACTCGCCCTCGACCCACTGTCGCGCAAACGGGCACCGCCATGCAACACGCCCATGGCGTCGCCCCAGTCTCGCCCCCCGATCGCGCCCCCGATCGTCGCTCGCGGCGGCACTGGTCTCCACTGCGGCCCGTGTCGGGGGGCGATGCTATCTGTGCTCATCGCGGCCCGCAGCGCTCGTCCCCAAAGCACCGAGGTTATCGGCTATGAGCCGAGGCCCTTGTCGACCTCTTCTCAGCGCAGAGGACGCTCAGGATGATCATTCCGACGCCAGGTCTGGCGTGCTGGCTCAGAGTCTGGGCCTGGAGCCGAGACTGGGGAAAGAGGTACAGGTACAGTGCCTCCTGGTTGTCTTTTGTCGACGTCGCTGCCAGCAATGGCGATTGTCAGTGGCACCGCTGCAGCCTGTCCGAGGGAAAAAGGATCGGGCCATTCACTGTCAAGATGCGGGATGCGCAATGACCACGGTACAAGCAACAACCGTTCCGGGCTCGGCTTTACCGATATCGGCACACGGCTCCTCTGCGTCAACTTGTTGCTCGAATGACTGTTTTCTTCCATCTCTGTGGGCCCATTTCCCTACAATCAACATCGCCCACTATCGCCAGGCGGAGAGAGCAAGGAGTAAATGTGAAAGCCGTTTCGAATCCCCAAGTCGCGATCGCTATGCAGAGACTAGTCTCTCTCGTATCGCCCTCTTCTGGGGGAGACCTCTTGCGCTCCTGCTTTCTTCGCGCCGTAATTCCCCCCTTTCCAGTTCCCTGCACTAGTACCTCACGGTCGCCCCGAAATACCTCGACACTCCCCCCCTCTCCTTCACAGCCCGAACGATCCAGGTGAGGCAGACGAGTCCGAAGCTCAAGGAGGCTCAACCTACAGCAGTACAGGAATCTCAACCCGAGATTGTTAGCAACCCGCGTCTTACCATCATCCTGTGACCCTGCTCAACCCTTGGAGCAATCAATCTCAGTTCCAAGACATTCGCGTTGTGAATTATCACCTCACTAAACACGTCGCCGTTAGCTAAAGAGAGCCTGTCAAGTGGAAGACAATGCCATATCTCACCGGAGACCTCGGGCCGAGTGTAGCTTGGGGGGGTCTCAGGCGAGATATCCGGGTAGCTTCTTGTTGCCGGGTCGGCAGGTGTGGGAGGTAATCACAACCATGGTGAAATCAGACTGTCTGCACATTTGCCCCCATATCAGCCACAGAGACATGTGGAGTGGGAGAGTTCCAAACACGTCTCAGCGTCACTCGACAGCGGGGCCAGGCAGGCAGGACGTTGGGTGGTAGATGGTCTGATACGGAGTAGACTCGTCTGTACGAGCGCCGAGGAGCTGCGGAGCTGCAGAGTGTTTCCTTTTCCCGCCAGATCCAAAATAGCGTCTCGTGACGTACGAGCAGCGAGTGCGCGCGAGTAAGGACCAGGGAGGAGGTACCAAAGATCTGGCGCGCGTACGACACGCTGTTGGCGCGAGGGGTTTCGAGGTCTTGTGAGGTTTCACTCCTGTCCCTTATCCCAAGTGGCGGTTCCTGCTCCTCTGGTTTTAGGAGTACTGATGTCACTAGAATTCACCCCCCCCCCCCCCCGCCAACACGGGTCTTCCCCTCCCCTACAAGCATACAAAGAGGGGCGGTGCGCTTCTGACGACGCTGGCGGGCAGACGGTGGACGGGATGCTGTCACGTAGCGAGGCACGTCTGCACAGCCAAGCAGCCTGTGTCGTCGTCGCTGCTTCCTTTAAAGCTAGCAACCGTGTCCAAGCTCCCCCTTCTTCTTGCTCCCCCCTTCACTCTTTCTTTTCTCCCATCTCCCTTCCTCACGATGGCCCGCAATATCATGCTCGGCATGGCCGGAATGGCCTGGCTGGCACGGACGGTCAGGGGCGACATACTACCTGTCAACCTCACGCTGCTCGCCGACGGCCCCGCCATGTTCTGGAGCGCCGACTACAACAAATCTTCCGACTCGGACACGATGGTCTACAAGCCTCGACCCTCAGATTATGGGTTGGACGATTTTGACAAGCAATATCCCGGCGCGAGACTGCACTTTGAGTACCCTGGTGGCTCGTTTTGTCTCTTTGGCGAGTTCGACAGCCAGGTCGACATGAGCATCAATGGCATCAACGGCGGAAAGAAGCAGACCTATCCTTCTGATAAGTCTGTCGTGTGCGCAAACCTCACCACCTACGAGCGTCAGAAGGTTACCATCCACAGCGGCGTAGACTTGTTGTCCAACCTGACTGTTACAAACGGGCTCACCGCACCGCCAGGGGCAAAGTCAAGCGATATCGTCGTCGACACGCTAGAGATGGTTCAGGACGGCAAACTCACCACCAACTCTGCGTTCACGTTCTTGAACCCCGACAACCTGGTCGATGCGAGCACCGGCCAGATGCTGTTGCAGGGCAGCTTCACTGTCACCATACCCAGCAACACATCCTTCTTCGTCCTCCGCGGGTCGGGAAGCATGATCAATACGATCAACATGACGATGAACCAGCCTTGGCCAGAGATCGTGGGCCTTGGTGCCGAGAACCGCGACCTGCCCTCAAACCAATACGCAGTCGATGCAAAGAGCCCCCTCATCTTCCTGCCCCTCGACCCGACTTTGCAGTATGTCTTCAACATCCAGAACCCCTTTGCAGGCGACCACAACACGTACAACATCTCGTCTGTTGATTTGTATTCTTTCCCGTGAGTGTAACGCCAGGAGGGCTGAATTAACATTCCAGTGGCACCAAATCAACCGCCGCTTCAAACGCAACACCTACTGGCGCCATTGCTGGCGGAGTGGTGAGTTGAGCAAACAAATACCATCTGCTAACAAGAAGATTGGTGCTCTCGTCGTCCTCGCACTGTTGGGCTTTGGCCTGTGGTGGTTCCTCCGCAAACGCAAGACAACAACCAACGAGTGAGTCACGGGCTGAAACCACTGTCTGACCTTTAGATCCCCCACCACCGAACAGAAGTTTGAGATCGAAACCGACGACACGGTCCAGCCGTATATCGACAACTCGCGAATCCACAGCGGTGCAGACCAGTCGGACGCCGATTGGATCAACTCGACAGTGGCTTCGACGTCTGGCGGAGGAATCATTATTCCCACCAATACTCCCAAGGGCGCGGAAGCAGGTCTCCACCTCGCCGTCTCAGCGCGCCGGCCGCGGCACGACCACGATGCTGGCGCAATCCCAATGGAAGGCCAAGACGGTGACGAGCTCCTGCCACCAATGTACGATCCGTCCTGGGAGGGCTCGCAGCGGAGTGGCACCCCGCAACGTCTGTCCCTCGTCGACAGTTCGACCAACGTCCCCGAGTCGTCGAGGGACAGCATGTTGATGTCTGCCGGGGGCCGCTCCACCACCGCCGGGGCGTCACGACAGAGCAGGCTGCTCTCCCCCGGAGCAACCTCCAGCTCGGGATGGCCTTCTGATGAGAAGCGCCCGCTCCCCTGACGTAGATCATCCGCGCGGGAGATATGCTGAGTGGGTGTGGCGGCACGCATCGCCGCAGACTCTGTGGCACTGGTGACATGGGAGACATGTTCTGGGGAAAGCTGAGGTAGGGTCTCGGCAGTCGTTGCCGACGGACCCTTCTGGTGATTGTAGATTGTATGGTGTATCATTGCATTTAGTACGCAGCATCGTGGCCGCATTGTGGCCCCGTTGGTCACTTGGTCTGGCTCTCTGTCAAGGGGCGGCGACGACGGAGAGATAACGACATGGCAGTGTCAGGTGCCCTCCGTCACTTCCCCGCTCAACAGCACTCCCACGGTGAGACGAACTCTCCTCACCCCGATCCGACTACGACTGTATAAACAACAACAATGCTCGCGTTGCTCTCCGCAGAAAGGACAGCAATGGCAGAACGGATAGCGACTGAGGAGAAGGAGGCTAAGCGTGGTCTCTCAGTGGCTACGCTCATCCGCATCATTGTGAGCAGCTTGTCGTGGAGGTGCATGTCGGGCTGACTAAACAGGGCGGTGCCATCGGCCTTGTCGAGGTCGCCGCGCGGCTGGCCTGGTGGTATATGCGTCGTCGTAAGAATGAGAGCCGGAAGATTGGCACTACTTTGAGGTGCAGTGGGACGACAGTATCGAGCCGTTCTTCGAGTCACCACAAACCGCCCAGAGATCGCAGGCAGAGAGCGAGTCGGTGGTCAGTCTTGTTCCTGCCTCGACCCGCGAACCTATCACCATGCCCACCGCGCCCTCGGCAAGCAACTCCACAAGGAGCCACCACCTAAACATCTTGGATACCTCCTCCAAGGGCCGCCCGGCGAGTATCGAGACCGTTCCCACCACGGTCAACAGTCGCCGGACGTCAATCGCGGACAGTGTCGCCGCCTCTGTGCACGAGGAGACGGATGACCTGCTGCCGCCAGAGAAATACGCTAGCTGGGAGGGAAGCAGTGACAACAATCTCGGTTCGGGCAAAGGTGGAGGCAAAGGGCGAGGCTCCATTCGCAAGGAGAGAGAGAGAGGTTCTAGCTGTTGGAGGTGCGCATGGGGTCCGCATGCAGCACGGATCAGGCAGCCATCTGCCACCCGTTGACTGGCATTGGACAACTGGACAGACTGGGCAGGGATGGTGAGGACCATGAGCTACAAGGTGAGTTATGTAAGTCTGCAGTGGCGCAGTGGAAGGGCGGGGACCGGTGATGCTGACGTCCAGGACACATGTCCGCTGTATCATTCGTAGAGAACGAGGGCTAGAGAGGACAGAAGAGGATGACAAGTCGTCGAGAGGGAGGAGGTTGACTTGATATGTTCTTCAAGCATTGTGTATCTTTACTCTCCCCGGCCCCCGGCAGCCTGTCTGCTGCATAGCTGCAGATGTCGCTCGATATTGACACAAGCTGCGATATTGACCCAGCGGCGGGCAGCAGGAAGCGCCCATCGATTCAGCGATTGCAGCGACCAGGGCAGAGCAGTCGGCGGCATGGCTTCGTTCCGCTAGAACCGGCTGCCAAGCATGCCGACCTGCATGCCGCCCGCGGCTGGTGCCCGCCGCCCGACACCAGTTGAATTGTTGGGCGGCGGGCCTGACTTGAACACGTCTGCCAAAAAAAATTGGAATGCATATGCGGGTGCCTGGCAGTGGACACGCCTGCGTACCTGACCCGCGTGATGGCAAGGCTGTGATGGCATCCACAGCAAGGGCAAGGCCGCCCACGCCGTACGCGCGCCCACGCCCATCTCTTTTAAAAATCTCGGAAGATTTGAAGCGTCTTACGTCTTACACGAGCGTGTGTATGCGATCTGCGCCACTGATCGCCTGCGTGTGTATGTGGCTCTCTCTGCGCTTGCATGCTGCGTTCATGATGTAGCACATGATGCAGTCCATGCGACTAACAGCAGAAGAGCAACTGCCCCTGCGCGTGACCCTTTAGAGCACTGGGTGGTGGCGTCCGCCTAGTGCCTAGTGCTATTACGGGCTGGTGGCAGATCAAGACCTGCCCTCTCAAAGCCCATGCGGGGACGCGGGGATGGCACCGGCAACGACCCCTGCTAGATGTTTGTAGGGTAACTGTCCCCTCTCGGCATCCTCCATCTCCTGTGTCTCGTCTCTTTTCAACACTTAATATCTCTACTCTCTCTTTCTCTCTCTCCCTCATACCCCCACACTCGTTAGACATCCCCCCACCTCTAATAGGAGTCACTCCAATGCTCCCCACAACCACCGCCTTCGCCGTCCTCGCGGCTCTCCCTGCCGCCTTCGCCCTCTCCGCCCAGGACATTGCCGACCGCAATGCTGCAATGGCAAAGGCGCTTGCGCTTAACAGCAACGTCGTCCTCCTCGCGACAAACTCCACCCCCGTCTACGCTCCCTACAAGGTCGACTGCCCCCAGAACATGACCTGGGTCCGCTCCGCCTCCACCGTAAGTCCAGGCGGACCCCCCCCCCCAGCTTCTAATCCTCAGGGCCTGTCCGAGGGCGAGACCGAGTACCTCAAGAAGCGCGCAAGCAGCATCGACACTGCCGTCACCACCATGATGAAGGACGCCGGCCTCGACAAGCCTGCCCGCAACCCCGTTATTGGTATCTCCATGTCCGGCGGTGGTTACCGTGCCATGATGTGAGTTTCGGTTGTCAGCGCGCTGAACCGAGAAAAAGAAGCCAGCAGCCGTTCCCTGGACAGGGGCTCCAAACGCGCTTCCCAGGTGTGGGGCCGCGTTGTGCTTCTGCTCCGTGATTTACTTATGCTGACCGCAGCAACACGATGGGCCAGGCGCAGGGTCTCATGAAGGGCGCCAACGGCACTGGTGGATGGATGGACGCTGTCTCCTACATGGTCGGCCTCTCTGGTGGCTCGTGGGCCACCGGCTCGTTTGTCGCCAACGGCGGCGCCCTCCCCACCGACCTCAACGCCAACGTCTGGGACATGAGCGACAGCCTCATCTCCCCCGCTAACAACTCCGAGTTCTTCTCGGAGATTGCGTTCCAGGTCAAGGCCAAGTATGACCTCGGTTTCCCCGTGCAGATCACCGACATCTGGGGCCTTGCCATCGCCAACCATATCCTCCCTCGCGCTTACCGCGTCGGTGCCAACCCCAACATGACCATCTCTGGCCTTGCGTCCACCGTCCCCCAGTTTGCCGACGCCCAGATCCCCATGCCGATCATCATCGCCACCGAGTGAGTTTTATGCGTGGCAATGTGAGCTGACCTCAGCATCGACACCCCCAAGGTAAAACCCAACAACGGCAGCACCATCTACGAGTACACCCCCTTCGAGTTCGGAACCTGGGACAGCTCCAACACCACCGAGGGCGGCTACTTTACCCCTACCCAGTGGCTCGGCTCGGACCCCGCCAACAACACCTGCTACAACGGCTACGACCAGATGAGCTTCATTACCGGCGTGTCGGCGACCCTCTTCAACCAGCTCCCCTTCAACGCCTCGACCCTCTTCCCCTCGTCAAACTTCCCCTGGCTCAACAGCTCTACCTCGGACGTTGCCACTGTGCCCAACCCGTTCGAGGGCTACAACGGCACCGAGAACGCCGACCCCACCGACGACGAGGTTATTCTCGTCGACGCCGGCGAGACCAACCAGAACGTTCCCATTGTGCCTCTTCTTGTCCCCGCCCGCAAGGTCGATGCCATTCTTGCGTTCGACGCCAGCAACGACATTAACGGCTACCCGGACGGTTCCGCCCTGTACACCACCTACTACCAGAACCGCGACCACAAGGAGTTCAAGATGCCCCAGGTGCCCTCCCCGAACGGCTTTGTCAACGGTGGCTTCAACACTCGCCCCACGTTCTTTGGCTGCAACGACACTGACACTCCTCTTGTCATCTACGTTCCCAACTACCCCTACTCTGCCCTCACCAACATTTCGACCTTCACCTTTAGCCAGCCCACCAACCTCACCGCGGACCAGCTCGAGAGCACGATGAAGACTGTCACTCTTGACGGCGCGCTCAAGGCCTGGCCCACTTGCCTTGCCTGCGCCCTCACTGACCGCGCCAACGGCTACACCTCGGCCAACCGCTCGGCCGCCTGCGCCCAGTGCTTTGACGCCTTCTGCTGGAACGGCGAGGACAACTCCACCACCTACGGCGCGTACTCGCCCCCTATCGGTGTCCCCGAGTTTGTCGCCAAGCTCAACCTCACCCTCCCTACCTCGTCCACCGAGAAGAAGAGCGGTGCCGCCACCCTCCCTGTCGGCAAGGCCCTCGCCGCTATCGGCGCCGGTGTCGCCGCCTGGGTCGCTCTCTAAGGCCAACCCCGGAATCTGTGAACCCCGGACTCTATTTCTACTCATCCCTACATTTCATTACCGCCTATTTATTTCTTGGTCTGCATGCATCTATTCCCCTCGGCAGTTTGTCCGCACTCGACGTCGCAGGCAGGTGCTATCGCTAGCCGCGAGTCCGATACGGAATTCCTGCCCTTGCCAGTGGCTTCCATATTGCGCTGTCCTGGCTGAAAGCGCACCATAAAGCATATTCTGAGCGAGCCATCACCATACGAGCCGAGATCAGGTCACACCCCTCACCCCCGCCCAAGGTGGACCCATGGGCCCATGTGGCCATGTGCACATGTCTGCATGTCCAGCTACCCCACACGAGCACGAGCGGCTGGCCCGGCACGGAATTCGCGGATCAACCAAGAATGGACCCGGAGAGCCACCGGGCCCCGCTCTACCCCCAGCCCCTGCCCCTGTGTCCACAATCACGCTGATGCTGGAAAGTAAACCTTATATAATGTTCTGGGGAGGGCAGTTCGCTCGCGAAAGGTGAAAGAGTGTTCTAGAGAGGTGGGGGGCACCGCCGCCTGTTGCACTTGGACCAAACCTTGCGCGAGCGGGCGAGTCCATTGCGTGCTATGGCTCCACAGACACCCGCGGGCGGGCAGCCACAGCATATTGTATATAAACACGCCCCCCCGGCATGACCTTATCGCCACCTGCCCAACGTCTCTCACGCACTCTCACGCCTTCACACCTACACTTCACCCCCGCTTGTCTTCTCGCACTCCAGCTCCAACATGCAGTCTCTCTGTAAGTGCTATGTGGCGTGCGGCCACCCCGGCCCCACCGCTCTCGCCAACGCACCCCCAGCTGACATTCCAGCCCGCTGGATCTCTGGTGGCTCGACGAAGGCCAGCACCGCCGGCACCTCGCGTGAGTACTGTCTGCCACCCCTCGGCTGCGTGCGTCTGACACCCAGCGACCAACCAGGAAGCGGCTATAGCGAGGTCCCCGACCACGCCGTCCTACTTAGGACCGCCACTCACCAGCGCCCAGTCGGGCTCGGCCGCGGCAGAGCCCAGGGCCGGGCTGGGACGCATGCCCTTCAACCCCGCCGAGCGGCGGGGCAGCTGGCACGAGGGATGCGAGTTCCTCGGCGTGTAGGCGCGGCGCAGTCCCCCCGCGTCGGGCCGTAGACATAGTCCATATCTCTGCTGGCCGGAGCCGTGGGCCAGGTGGTGTACGGGTACGAGTCGTGTGCGTCGGTGTAATAGTCAAAGAAACCCCAAATCGAAGCCTGTTGTGTTAGCATGAATGTATAGCCGTCTAGGTGTCATGAAGGTATGATACGACCAGCTGCATCATGTGGATGATCTGTCACTAGTTCAGCGTAGCGTCGGCCTGCCACAACGACACGCCACTGCCCATGTCAACCTCCAAAGCCCAGAATCGCCACGTCCCCAACACTTCGGCACATGTCCAGCCTGCAGCCGCAGTAACAACTCGATGCATTCACAGTTTATTAACTATTGCTTCTATCCCCCGGCGTACAAGTACAAGAGGACGAGTACCCGCTACACTGCGTACCCTCCCAGCGGCGGCGATGATCGTCGCGCCTTCCCAACCTCAACAAGGAACCGAGTGTACATTACTTTGTAATCTCCTCACGGTCCTCGACCGCATCAACCGCCACGGTGGTGACGTTGGCGTCGTTCTTGCGGGGGTCGTCGCCAAAGGTGTTCTCGTAGTACTCGTGCACCTCGGCGGAGAGGTCCTCGGTGCGGGGACCGACGAAGAAGGTCTTGCCTCCGATCTTGGGGAAGAAGTAGTAGGTGGTGGCAAAGGTCCAGACGGCAGCACCGACAACAACCGCATAATTCATTGTCGAGGCAGTGGGGTTGGGGTCGCCCGGGAAGCAGAAAATGACAATGGCAAAGGCCAYCCRGYASCMGGCAATCATCGCCATCGGGCGCGAGAGCTTGCCGAGGTACCAGGGGCCAGGCTTGAGCTTCTCGGGCCAGACGACGCGGGCGAGGATGGGGATGCCGTAGGCAACGTAGAGACCCATGATGTTGAGACAGAAGATAGCACTGGAGGTTAGTGGGGGCAAGAACAAGTTGCCTCGGCCGAGTCATATCAGGCTTGCGGTGGTGTCCACCCGCATGAGGTGACTGAGCTGATAGCTGGAGGAACTCACCCGATAGCAGCCTCGTCAGCAAAGCCGAGGAGACCGAGGGGCATGGCGCAGAAGACAACAAGCCAGACAGTGCGGACGGGGGTGCCAGTGCGCGAGTCAACCTTGTAGAAGAACTTGCTGAAGGGGAGGGCACCGTCACGGGCAAAGGCAAAGGCCTGACGGGAAGAGGGAAGAAGGAGCGAAGCAGTCATCGAGAGCTGCGAGATGGCGATGAACGACCAGATGGCAAGAGCACCCTTGGTGCCAAAGCCCATCTGGTAGACGACAGCAAGAGGCTGGCCGATGGGCGAGTCGTTGAGGTAGTTAATGTCGGTACCCATGCAAAGAGCAATAATGGCGAGGTAGACGCCACCCAGAACACCGGCAAGTCCGATGGAGCCGATGATGGCAGAGGGGACAGCAATCGACGCGTTGCTAGCCTCCTCCGAGAGCGAGACGGCGCAGTCGAAAGAACCAATGGTCCAGACAGGAGCCATCATGGAGAGGAGGAAGGTCATTCCATTGTTCCAGCCGTGGAGGTTCTCCCAGCCGGTAAAGGTGTACTTGGCGGTGTTGAGGTGGCCGCGACGGGCAATGGGGAGACCGATAATGGTGACAAGAGCGAGACCGAGGTTGAGGATGGTCGCGGGGGTCTGCATGCGCGCGAAAAGAGTGGTGCAGTACGAGCAGTAGAAGCCACAAAAGATGAGAATACCGCAGTAGAGACCGAAGAGGGCGCCGTTCGAGGGCGTAAAGTCGGGGTTGCTCATCGAGGCGGCCGAGAAGAAGATGCCGCTGCAGCCCCATGCGAGCGACGAGGTCGCCGAGACGTTACCCAGGAAAGAGTTGTAACCGACGAGCCATGAGAGGAAGTTGCGGTACTCGGGAGGGCAGAGACGGTGGGTCCAGTAGTAGAGGCCACCCGAGGTCGGCATGGCCGAGGCGAGGTCACCCATGGCGAGACCGACGGTGGAGATGAGGGCAGCGGCAACGATCCATCCCCAGATCATGCCCACGGGGCCACCGTAGGGGAGGTTGTAGAAGATTGTCGACGCGATGGACGGGACGACACCCATGATGGAGAAAGCCACTGTGTTGGGTCAGCTCCTGAAGTTCTACAACCCCCCTCGAGGAATGAGAAACAACCTTGGTCCTGAGGCGCGGATCCAGGCTTCGGGACGCGCCACCCCGCCGCCACCTGGACCAAGCCACAATTGTCCGTGGCCCCATCCGAGCTGGTAATTTGCCTGTTGCCACAGTCTCGCGTTTACGCGGAAAGGCAGACACCGGCATGCACGGAGGGCATGTAATCATGCAATCACGATGCACGCGCACATGCACACGCGCAGATGCGATGGCATCGCGAAGCATCGGACCATGCGCGACATTGCGATAGGCGGCTCGGCGGCATTCCACGGCCCAGATCCACGCCCTCAGAGATCCGCGATCCGCGTCGCCGCTGCAACTTACCACCGAAAGTCTCGAGCTTTGAGAAGTTGCGCTTCAGCTCGGGCCTGTAGCCCAGGTCTTCGAGACGGGCGTCATCGCGGGTGAGGTTTACGCCACCGCCTTCGAGGTGAGGAGGGGTAGCAGACGAGTCGGTGGTGGTGGCTTTGAAGTCGTCTTTAGAATCCAACATAACTTTGTGCTCATTCGCTACGGGATGGGTGTTGAGGGGTGAGGGGGTGGAGGATGAAGGAGACACTGCGGGCAAGCGCGACGGAGTCGAAGATGAGCTGCTGCTACTGCTGCTGCTAGCAGTGGTGGTCGAAAAGGTGCCGTATCCGGGTGGCGGGTGGTCTGACGACGTTGTGGAGTGAAGGAGTGGTTGTGGTGAGGTTTGATGATGGCGAGAAGTCAAGGTCATCATGTGCGGGATGGTTATAAGTATAATGTGAACGAGTGGGTGCGTGCGATGAGGCGGCAGGGGAGGTCGAGCCGGGCGGCGCCTCTGTTGCTGCGACTGTCAATTGAGGAGATCCAGGCAGGTAGACGGGCAGGCAGGCAGGCAGGCAGGTGCGGTTACTCATGTGAGGTACGCGGTCGTTGGATCCGACACGGCGGCGCCCACCTTGCCAAAATGTGGGTGGGCGTGCTCCGCCGCGCTATCATCCACAAAGGCCCGATACGGTTCTCTCCTCTCCTGGCATGACGGAAGGGCAGTGTTGATTAGCAGGTCATGTGGGAGGCCCGGATATTCACCGTCTTGCGCTGCTTGTGGCAAGCGAACTGTCGGGAATCGTCCGTTTACACGGGCCCGCCCTGGAGAGAGCGGGGCCACTGCGCACGGTCAGGTCCATTCAGGCAGGTTGCCACTTGCTGTGGGGGAGACGCTTATCTCGCCTGGGTCCTTGTGCCGAACGGTGGCCTCCGCTCCCAGATCCCACTACGGGGTCGAGGCGTCGGGGCTGCCTGGGCCCCGCACCAGCCCTTGTGTTTATCCTGACCCCGGCAGCATTCTAGAGGCGCTGTGCCTTGCTTGCTCTGAACGGCGTATCAAGGCAAAGATACCCACCACGTAGGGGCGGTTAATTATGGCCCAATCCCCACGCGACCCCGGGTAATTAGAGGGCACGCGATTCTCCAAGCGAGCTGATAAACCCCGAGACGTACAGACCGACAGGCAACTGAAAAGTCGATGATAGCATCACCCCTCTTGTGCGCAGTGGCAGGGTACGGGGGACCGCGTCACAGGCCCGGCGACGCCGTTCGCATCACGGCACACCGCCGGGCAGAGGGGGAAGGCCGTTCCCTGGCTGACGAAATCGCACGGCGTCAGCCACCACCGCGAGCACTCACCGGCAGGCAACTCACCCACCCCTCGTCCGATGCCATCAGTGGCGGCGTGAGTCATACCTTTGCAACTCGGAACTCTTTGCGTTGGCCAACGATACGAGCGCAAATTTGCCGACCAGGTCGCCTCGAGCGCGAAGAGCGGCGAGCAAAGATTCCAGCAGTGGCAGTCAATGACCAGGGCTAATTGCACGGCAAACAGCCACGATACGGACTATGCTGGCCGGCGACTGGCTACTCGCTACTGGAAGCTGGCCGCTGACCGTGCGCTGCGGCCAAGTGCGAGCTGAAGTGCGAGCTGTCCAGAAACACCGTTCATACCCCCAGCACGGCCGTTCCGCTGTGAGCTCCACTCTCCAACACGGTTAACGCAATCCGGCCATGTTCGTCGGGGTTGGCTACACGGCCGGCGGAGAGAAACCTCCATGTTCTTGCCCACGCGTCCCAGCGTTCAGTCAACGGTCTGTGCCCGTCACGAAGGGGGGGAAATGGGGGCTAAGCGAACTCTGCACGGTCGGTCGAGCAGCACGGCCGGCGGTGGCGGGCAGGGGAACGCAAAAGCCAGTGCGCCGGTGAGTCTGGTCCAAGAGGTAACCGTCCTGGTCAGTGGTTCTGTGCGCTGTAACAGCAGGGTACGGCAAGGAAGGGATAACTGGCCCTGCCGAGAACAAGATAGCGCTCCCACCTGCAGCAGCGGACGGAAGGTGCATGACCACCCGGTGTCCACGGACAAGTTTATGCCGGCGAGCTCTTGGTGCATCGTGATCGCGTCCCAAACGAGCCACCACCACAGCGAGTGTCACATTTTCTTGAAGCCCATGGGCCGATTCTCACAACGGGGAGTGAGTGGAGTGTAGACCCTCTGGTGTGAGCCCAATACAACCGACCCCTCGCGCTGCACTCGAGGGTCATGGTCACTCACCAGGTCGCATGGGTCTTTGGGGGTGCCTCTTTCGCTTAATACCTCCTCCTGGGCTGAATAAAATCCTCAAGCGAATGAGGTCAAATGTCACCCATCGCCTAGGCTGACTGAACGCATGCACTGCATGCGTGTGCGAGAGCTACAGGTGCAAGTTCTTAACAGCCGCCTGGCTGAGGGGAGGGGAGATGGATGTGTGCTGGGGGGTTCTCAATATGCCACGTGGCGATTTGACGTCAGAAACCGTCTGAAAAAAGTGGAGGCTTGTTCGTGTGACTCTGGACTCTTGACTCGAATCGTCATCTCCGCCTTGGTCCTCGCCATCACTCACCCCTCCGCGACCATGGCCGAGCCCCTCGCCGACGCAGCAGCAGCCCTCCGCAAGCTCGAGCACGACATTACAGCATACCTCGCCGCCCCGCCGCCAGCACACCGCTACCACCCGCCGGTGATCGATTGGCACCATGACGACTATGGCCAAGCCGAGGTCCAGGGCATGACAAAGTTTCTGTCCCAGGTCGCAAAGGAGCGCAGCATTGTGGAACAGGTGAGTGGCATACGGCTATGGATGCTCACTCTCTGCAGCTTGTCGAGTCGGCGCATCCGCCCGCAGACTACACCACAAATCTCGTCGCGCTCCAGGGCGTGTGGGACGCGTTCCTGCGCTCCGAGCCGCCGCTCGTCGGCATCTGGAACGTGCTTGACCGCAGGGCGGGCCCCGGCGGCGGGTCCGGCGCGGGCGCGACCAAGGTCGACGTTGTGGCGCGCGGGGGTGACGAGTGGGTCAAGGTCAACACGTAGGTGCAGCTCGAGTGCAACTTGTCCGCTGACGCCAGCATCAAGGAGTCGCGGCTGCTGATCGAGTTTCGCGAGCACGACTCGTACATCAACTCGGACTACGAAGATGATGAAGAGGACACGCCGGAGCTCACCAACAGCCTGCTGACGCAGGCGCGTGCGCTAATCGCCTCGTCGCGCGCGTACGCACGCCTTGCAGGCCTCGAGGTGCCCGCGGTGCGCTACGTGCTCACGCGCCTAGAGCGCTCGGGACACTCGGACGCGCGCGTCGGCGAGACAATCGACATGATGCGCAACATGGGCATCGTGGTCGAGTTTGCCTCCGAGTGGGGCGAAGTTGACACTCCAGCTCCAGCACCATCACTCCCCGACATCCCCGCCGCCGTCCCCGCGCAGGACGTTGTTCTCGACCTCTCGATCCTCATCGCCCTGTGCTGCGACAGCACGCACTACCCTCTCCCCGCCAGCGATGCCGAGCTCGAAGCACGCTTCCGCGTGCGTAATGCCGACGGCAGCATGGTGGAGCTGCGTGGCTCGTGCCGCGATCTGCGTGACCAGCTGGCCTGCGAGATGCAGCGCCCGCTGATCGAGGAACTCAAGGAGCGTCTCTCCGCCGGTGCGCGCTTCTGGGTCACACGTGAGGTGTATGAGCGGCTGCCGAGCCTAGTGGACGTTATTGGCGGGCATGCGGAGAGGGCACGCGCGCGCGCGCTCTTCAATGACGACCACGACTTTTGGCACGGAAGCAGGTGGAAAGGCAGCGAGGGTGTTCTCCGGGACATTCGCGTGCGGGTGATTGAGGACGCTGAGGTGGGCGACGGCCCTCGCCCGCCGCCTTTCATGCCACCGACATCCCAGTTTGACAACCTGGTCATGCACGTCTGCGCGGCCATGATTGCGGCCGGCGGCGACGACAGCCCCCCGCTCTCGCCCGCGCCAGGACAGAGCGCCGTGCCGCTCCCAGCCGAAATACCGACTACCAAACCAGCCCGTGCACCCAAGCCCGTTCATCCGAAGAAGGTCGGCAACAGCTCCAAGTCGCCCCTGCGTCCCGGCACCGTCTTCCCGCCCGGTCTCCGCCTCCCGTCAGGCCACACCCTGCGCACCATGCTCGCGAGCCTGTCCCACCAGGCGACGCTGCTGACCAACAACCGCGGCGCGGTCATCAAGGTCCTCCGCGAGGCGGGTGCCCAGCGCGGCATCCCCAGCGACCACTCGGACAGCGCGTCGCGCGCGCGCATCTGGGTCGTCAACCCGAGCAGTCTGGCCGAGTGGCGCCGCATCGAGGTGGAGGAGAGCATTGCGAGGGTGATGGAGAACGGAACCGGAGTCAAGGAGTAGTGCATCTAGCAGACACACCAGCACAGACAGCATAGCGATAGCGATACGATAGCGATAGTGATAGATAGAACCCACTGCATACTGTTTTATAGCGCTGCAGCGACCTGAACCCACTCCGTCTCGAGCTCGCCGCCTCCTGCTCCTGACCTCCGACGGCTTGCCAGGGCAGGGGCGCGGGACCAAACCCTGCGGCGCTCCAGCGCAGCACAGACGTCGACGACGCGACGCGATGACGCGACGACGCCGCCAGTCTGACGATAGAGTGAGCTGACCGGTCGCTCAGCATAGTACTCGTAAAGTCCCAGTCAAGACATGGCGCGCCAGTGGTGGTGGACAGGGCTTCTCGGTCTTCTCGGCGCGGCGCTGTGGCCCGAGCCCGCCGGGGTGAACGCGTACACGCACGGGGAGGACGTGGTCCGCAAGGAGAGCTGGAACGACGCGTACGATGCCCGCCTCGCGCTGCCAATCGTCGCGATCGACTTTGGCGCCGCCGAGTCGCGCCTCGCGTGAGTGGCCTGCCATGTCGTCTGGCGGGGACGCTGACGGCAGGATCTGGAAGGACGGCAAGGCGGAGGTGATCAAGAATGGCGAGCTCGACTACTGGCCGACACAGCCAGGTGTAGACATGCACGGCGTCGACGCGCGCGCAGACTTTGACGCTGTCGCGGACATGTGCGGCACGCTCTGGGACGCGGCCGAAGCGGCCTTGGGGTCCGAGGTCGGCGAGGTCGTCCTGACGTACCCGGACTGTGGGTCACCGGCTATGCTGTCCTGCGGCTCGTAGCTGACGCCAGATCTGTACCGGCGCGACGACGCGTTCAAGATGAAGAGCGCGTGCTTCTCGCTCGGGCGGCGCGTGTACATTGAGCGGGAGGTGGCGCGCTCGACGGCGGGCGCGATCGCGTACGGCCTGTTGGACGGTGTGCCGGGGAGGGACCCCGACGACGAGGCCTACTTTGCCGTAGTGGACACGGATGGCGGGCTTACAGTGACTGTGGTGCTCGTGGAGATGGGTATCTTTGACCGCCTGGGCTGCGCATACTCGCCCCACACCCACAGCGGCGAGCTCTGGCACCTCCTCCAGGAAGCCATCGATAGCTCTGTGGCGAGCGAGTACGGGAACTACCAGGTCACAAAGGCGGACATTGCCCGTGTTGTGTTTATCGGACCGGGCGCGAACAACGAGGCGTTACAGGCGCAAGTCGACCAGTTCTTCGGCCGGGAAGTGGGGGGCGTGGGCGACACAGACCTGCCGCCGCAGCTGGCACCCTTGTACGGCGCAGCAAGGCAGATCGGGTGGATGCGCGCCGAGCCAGAGATTGTTGGGCGGACGTGCCCATGCGGTGGCCATGGGGCTGAGGACAATGATGCGGCTGCGGCCTCACACCGCGCTGACGCTGAAGAAGGAGGGCGCCACGACGAGTTGTAGCTGCCCACATCATGTCACGATGGATACCGCCACAACACAACCTCCTTGCTCTGTAAAGAGAAACACGGCTGCTAACGACCAGGGGACGCCAGTGCCTCATAGAGTAGGAGCAAGGCGGTAGTGGTGATACAGCAGCACTGTGCGTTGGTCTCACCTCGCAAGACATCGAGGGACTAGAGTTTGTGATTATCCGGTGACCTTGTTCTATTCACATGGAAAATAGGATTAGCCATTGAACCAAGCGCAAGCGAAGTAGGAGCAGTGGGTGGATGGGTGGGTGCATGAAACACAGGCAGCTATCTATTCCACATCGTAGCGCTTGTCAAAGGGCCATCGGTCCTGGCCATCAACCTGGAAGCCTGCAGACAGGCGCCGGAGGCCGCGCCAGAGGACGTTATCGCCGACCGCCCATTTGGCGGCGATGGTCGCGAGGGTCGCCATCTGTCTGCTGCGCGGGACGCGGGCGCGGGCATACTCGTCCAGCGCCGCTCCTATCGGCGATGTATCTTTGGTTGGCTGACTGCCGTTGAGGGGCTTATCTGTCTTGTCGGCGGCACCGTTATCAGCCGTCGCCATTGTGGCCTTGAGCAGCTCCCGGGCTAGCACAGTCGCGTCCTCGATTGCAAAACCCGTTCCCTGTCCCGAGGTAGGCATCATCAGGCGGCCAGCATCGCCCACAAGCGCGACATTTCCCGCGGCGCCCGTCGACACGATCTCGTCTGTATTCCACACGCGCTGTCGGAGCGGCGAGTGGATTATCCGGTCCGCTGTCGAAAATAACACCCCGAGATTGCCACAGTACGGGTGGCCGATATCGCTCAGTTTGCGCACCAGCTCGGCCGTGTGCGCGGGATCATACGGGCCGGGTGTGATGACAGACAGCCACGGCTCACAGCCTGTGGGGGGTTCAAACGCCGCGTAATCGTGGGCTGGGGGACGCGCTTCTGGGACCACAATGTCCCAGCGCACTCCTCCTCCCAGACATGGCCCCGTCGCGACAAATCCCGGGTCGATCCATATTGCGTGCGACTCGGTGTACGGCGCGCGCGGTACCTTCTGCGCGGGTGCGTCGGACACCCCGTACAACCCGGTGAAGCCCATGAAGTCCGGCAGCCAGCGGTCTGCTGCAGTGCTGGGATTCTTCGCCGTCAGGACGTGCCGCCGCACTGAGGAATAAGCGCCATCGGCCCCGACGAGGAGGTCAGCAACGACCTCTCCGCCGTCACCAAACACCACCCGCGTGCGTCCGTCTCCGAGCGACTCGAATGCCGACGCCTTGCGCCGAAAGTAGACCTCTCCGCCGCGGCGCTGCACCTGATCCACCAGGAGTGCCTGTAGCACCCGGCGCTCGAAAAAGAGCACGCCGGTGTCGAGTGAGGGCGAGTACATGTTCTGCGGGAGGGAGCCAAGCTTCTCGAGGTGTCCTGCATAGTCCGAGTGCCAGACAGCGAGAGAGCGGTACTCGTACCCCGCTCTCCGAACCGCGTCGCCCAGACCCAGCTGGCGGAGGGGGTAGAGGCCGTTTCCAAACAGTCCAACTGTCGCACCGCCTGTGCTGCCTGCTCCATGAGCCTGTGATGGCGTTGGTGTTCCAGATGGGGACGGAGCCGGGGCGGCGTCGAAGAGGACCGGGCGGAACGCGCGCCGGAGCCCCGCGTGGGAGAGAATGTGGAGGGCGAGGGTGGGGCCTGCGATTGAGCTGCCGACGATGACCACTGTGCGGGACATTGCTCGCTGGACAGCGGCGGTGACAGTGCCAGTGGTGTATGGATGGAAGCTTTGGAAGAATGGAGAGGACGATCAAGAAGACGAAGGCGGATCCCCGGCGATCAATGGACATGGCAATCGGCAACAGCAGCATCTGTGACATCATCGCAACGAAAGGCAAACCCCCCACCAGGCGGCTGGTTAAGCAACACGAACGCATCCCTCTGAGGTGGATCCACTCTCTCACCCACTTGCTCTCACTCTCGCTCGCTGGTGACAACTGGAGAAAGAGAGCCAGATCAAGACCGGGGCGAGCCGGAGCCGACAGTAAAACCCGGAGCCGGTAACCGACTCGATTCTTTGTCCTGTCTCACGGGTGTCCCCTGTCGCCACTTGTAACATGAGAGCATTTCCATTCACAACAACCACCAGACCAGAGCCCTGCGTTAACTCGCAATGGCCAGCCCATTCGTCTTTCACCAGCTTCACAAGGCGCTCCAGACTGCCGCCGAGCACGAGGACCCCGCCGTGCGCCAGCGCGCCGCGAAGCGTGCCGAAGACTGGGAGCGCACCATTGTCGGCATGTCCACGGGAGAGATCATGATCGGGTCGCGAGTCCCGGTCAAAGATCTTCCGTCATGGGTGACGCTCGAGGTCGCGTACGGCGGCTTTGCGACCGGCAAGGAGATGGCCGCTGACCTCGAGGCGGACGAGTCCGCTGTGGCCAAGGACCTCATCGACCCCAAAGTCGTTGCTGCGAGCAACAGCACCCAGTTGGAAAACCTCATCCGCAGCAAGCTGTTTGCCCACTACGTCTCGGACGCAGGTCTGGCGCAGCTCCGCAGCATGCTGGAGACGGGCTCGTACGTTGCCAAGGTACCTGAAGACATTGCGCTCCTCGTCTACGCCTGGCTCCTGCAGAACAACGACAGCGGCGCTGCGGGCAACATTCTCGAGGCCATCCTGCCGTTTGCCACCAGGCTGCGCTTTGCCCCCCGCGCGGGACCGCCCCTAGCCGAGCGCACGCCGATCGGATTTGTGAGCCGCCGCACGGTCGCCGACGCCCGCGAGCAACTCAAGACCGCGCGGGTGAACCACGAGCTGGAGAAGATGCGCACTGTCCTCAGCGTCTGGATCCCGATCACAGACCGCATGTTGGCCCTCTGGCAAGCGCGTGTCTCCAGGCCAGACCGGGCCAACTACGTTGACCGCGAGCCCTTTGATGCAGCCTGGCTCGACGAGGCTCGTCATGTTCTGGGAGCCTACGATGTCGCGGTCAAGGTACACGGGCCTCGGTCCCGCCGCCGGCCAAACAGTACATGGCTCGCGGACGGAACCCGAGAGATCGTCCAGAACGGCAGGCTCACGCCCAGGACCAACAGCCGAGTCCGCATCGCCGTCACAGACATGGTCAAGAAGCGCGGCACGATAGACTCGCCCGAGTTCAAGAGGCTCCGCGCAGATCAGGCGCGCGTATCGGCCCTCCCATCAATGCGCACCATTGGCGTCATCGTTGCAGAACGCCTCGACGGGCTGTACGGCTCCAACGGCTTGGTGGACCCCGCGCGCTATACTGTTCCCATTACCCCCGAGGAGGCGCAAGCACACAAGGTCCCCAAGGGTTGCAGTTTGCCCAAGTCTCTTTTGCGTATCATGCGTAGCACGCTGTCTGCGCCGCTTGAGACTCTTGTCGAAGAGAGGCTCGTGCCCAGTGCGGAAACCTACGCCGCGCTCCTGCCGCAGGAAGTCAGTCGGATCCTTGCCACGTCCTATGCCGACGACTCCCTCGGCCGCCTCATGGCGGCCAACTACGCTGCATTCGGGAAGCGCCGCTCGCTCCTCCTCCTCAACTACGAGCACCAGGTGCGCGAGGAGGAGCTCCCCTGGGTCGCGGCTGTGCAAAAGTACCGCGTCGTCCGCGCGACCCCATCGGGCAAGGCCCTCGTCAAGGCGGCAGAGGCAGCCGTCAAGCACTGGCCTGGTACCATCGTTCCGAACCCTTTCGTGGCACAGCTCGCCAGCCTTGCGGCAGACGCTGCTGTCGATATCGACTTTACCGAGGAGATTGCTGCCGACATCTTCATGGGCGGCTTTACTCCCAAGTTTACGCGCGCTGCGACGAGGGCTGCCGCAATGGTAGAGGGCACGATATACGCAAAGTACTTCAACATCGATACCGCCGCACTCGTCTCCATGGCGGCCAAGAACTCTGCGGAGGAGCGCACTCCATTTGTCAATATGTGTGAGCACCGCACGAGCTTCAAGAAGGGATTCGCCAGGTACACTGTCCGCAACGGCGAGGTGATCGAACAATCGCAGGTGCTCACGACGCACAACCTTGCGGCGTTCGTGCAGCTTGGGGTCCAGGTCGACTGGTATGCTGCTGCCCTTGCCGCGTGGGGCCACTGCAGGAAGAAGCTCCTTACCGCCGTCGACATGCCTCGGCCATATCGCTGGGTGAAGAATGCGGCATATGCCTGGCGTCAGGCCATCTTCTTCCTTGCGATGGCAGAGAAGGACGACGCTGCCACCGTGGACAGGTTTATCAGTGAGGCGCGCAGGGAATGTCAGCCTACTGCCCAAACCGTCCCCCGCTTTGATATGCTGCTTGCTGGCCTCGAGGACACCGTGAGGGGGGCAGTCGCGCAAGACTTTCACTGCACGCCGAACGGCAGGATCTTCTTTGGCTGGACCCGCGGACCCCACTGGATCTTTAACAACGACAAGGAGGTTGAGCACTCCCACGCCGGCGCGTAGATGGGTTGTGGGAGAAATGGAAGGCGCAGGCCATGAGCGGAAGGCGCAGTCCATGAGCGGAGTAGAGAGCGAGACGATTACCAGTCTCCATATCCCGCTTGTATTATACAAAAGCATGGCGATGAATACTATATATTGTACTTCTTGACCGTGTATTGTATGCGGTCACACGGGGATGGTGTCGCAAAGTCGTCGGATTGCGGAGGTGCCCGTCTCTGCCTCGCAAAATCATACCTTCCGTCAGTCGTATTCCCGTCGTTCGCCTCTGAACATACCACAACGCCCCCACGCTCCTCTTTGCCCTTGGCCTTTTTGGAAAGTATGACACCAGCGAGCATCAGCTGGAGCAGGGCTATCTCGGCCTGCAGCCGCCGGAGTCGTGTGTCGACGCTGCCGTCGTCCGCCATCCCTGAGCAGGTGGTGCTGATCCTGCGGACGTTGGCGTTGGGGTGGTACGGGCTCTGCATGTCGTCGGGACGGGCATTGGCCCTTCTCCTACCGCCTCCTTGTGGAGAGGGGATGCAGTCTTCGGAATGGGGGTCCTTGTCGGAGATACCGACCGCGCTGCTGCGCTGGCTAGTGTCACTGTAATCTCGGGTGGCGGTCGGTGCTCTCGCACTCGCACCGGGGGGCGCCGTCCTGCCGAGCTTGTTGCCGCCTCCTTCTGCGGCCTGGGCCTTCTGTCCGAGACGCGCTATGCGCGAGACTTGCACCTCTAGCATGCCCTTCTGGAGCTCGACCGCCTGCTGCAGACGGAGGACGGTGGCTGCGCACACCGGTTAGCCTCCACTCGTAATATTGTTACGGCACTGTAGTGCGGGGCACAAAAATAGACGTACAAGGCTGGAGCGTGCCTGACTCTTGCCACTTCTTGCGCGCCCGGTTGACGCTCGGCCTGTCGCCTGCGGCGGAGGCGCTGTGGGGGTGCGGGGAGAGCGGGGACGGGACGGAGGGTGCGTAGCTGGGTGGAATTGCGGCTGGGGTTGTAGGGCGGAGTGCTGAGTGAGTATTTACCTTAGAGAGAGATGGGGTGACAGCGGGTGGGTATGTCAGAGGGGGTATTGTGGACAGCGGGCAAGATCAGTGCTGAGAGCGAGACAAGAACGCCCGAAACGCGTTCCCCGCCGTGCGAGGCCGTCTTCATAGGCGGCAGACCTCACTGCACCCAGAGGTGGGTTGGAGTGCAACTCAGAGCGTGCCCACACGCCCGTCGGTTTTGTACGTTCCCATTGTCCCTCCGTCACCATCGCCACTCCACGCTCCATGCATGCGGCAGTCTGCCCCGCACCAAGTGCTCGTGCACCAGCGACTGCACGTATAGTGCAGAACACTTTCGAGGCCTCAAGTGCACGAGAGAACGGCAGACCGATGACGCAGGACGAGTGTGGCGGGGTGGCTGGACGCAATGTTGTGGTCGTCGACGGTGCGGGGCGGACGGGAAATGAGAACCACTTTAAATCTTCTGTTATCTACGTTGTGTCGAGTGGCGAGCGCGGTTCAGCGACCTCGTATCTCCCATTCCTAGGGCCATCACTTGAACACTGCGTCCACTGGGTCTGTGGTATAAAGCTGGAGCGGCAGGCGAGCCGCCACCCCACCCTTCAACCCCCCACTACTACCACCACCACGCAGATCATCACCGGAATGGGCCAGCGCCAGGCTTTCCTCCACGACACCTTTGACATCGACATGCAGCCTCTCATCCCCAAGAGCGCCGACATCAACCCCCAACCCCGTCCCTCCCGCGAGCGCATCGTGACAGCATATCTCCCTGCGTGGAAGGGTCCCAAGGGCAGCGCCATTTCGCCGACCACCCCAGCGAAATCATCACCACTCAACCCCACCCCCCAGCTCTACCCTCTCAAGCTGCGTACTTCCGCCACACCCCCGCGGCCGTCACCGAGCGGCCGCCTCAACCTCCCCCCATCACCCACCGACGACGCATCGCGGCTCATCCCCATCGGGGGACGCAAGGCTGCTGAACGCCGCGCCATGCTTGCGCTCCAGAAGGCCGAGGTGGCAGCAGTGGTGGTGGTGGCTGGCAAGTGACGTCATTGCTTGCTGGTATGATGCTTCCCGCTGGCGGGTGGCAGTTGATCGTCCCGCGTCGTGTCTGGGTTGTTGTTGATGTATTCCACTCTCCTGCTACGAGTACTCTTTGAGAACTGATGGGGAGGGGGGAAAGACGCCGACCGCCGACTCTTGGCGTGGGGTGGGGCACCAGACCCACTCGCGGCATCTCACGGTCCCTGGCGCGGCACCACGCAACACGCAGCTCACAATCTCAACTGACGCCGGCTGCTGAAACTCACAACCTCCATTCTCACTACCTCTTAGACGCTCAAGACCAGCAGATGCTGACGCCGCACTGTCCGAGCGCAGTGTCACCCCCTGGGCCTCGCACTCGCTCCCGGTCCAGCCGGGTCGTCGGCCACCGGCTCCGGTCGCCCACCCTCCCTCCACTCTGAGGGTCCACCAGTGTTTCAAGCACAGACAGCACAGACATTGACCTGGACAGAGCAGGCTTTTTTTTCCTCCCTCACCCCTCTTGATCATTCGTCTCTCGACGTCTGGTGTCTGGCATTGTTCTTAAACTCTGCCAGCGTTACTTGAAAGTCAAAGAACCACCCCCCTCTCCCCCCACCTCGATTGGTTATCGCCTTATATCAGTACGTTCTCGATACGAGAGCCTCGCGCCCCTTGTCTGTGAGACAGAGAGATGGAGAGGAGCAAAGGACAGGAGGAGCAGAGAATGGACTGACCCCACCAGGTCCCTCTGCCCATCACCACACCACCCGACATGGTCACATCGCCGTCCCACCCCTTCGCCGAGCTCGTCTTTTGGACTCTCGGCGGACAGATGGTCCTCTTCGAGCCGCTCGTCACTCTCAAGAATGAGCACCTGAACCAGGAGCTCAAGGAGCACAACGAGGTCATCTGGTCGCTCCACCCCGTGGGCACCTCCGTGGAGGATCTCCACAAGCAGATGAAGGAGGTCAAGCTGGAACTCGCCTCGTGAGCAAGCCGCACTTGTCCGCCCAAAGACGCAAGCTCACAAGCAGAATCCAGGACTGGGACGGAAAGCAGCCCGAGATCTCCAAGGCGCTGGCGAGCGGTAGCCAGATTGCTGCCGCCCTCGGCCCCGTCAGCCGCTATGTCGCCCTGCTGGAGGGCTACGCCGCGTTCAAGCAGGACAAGGAGCTCGCCTCCCCTGACCTCGTCCTCCCCACCCACCCCGAGGAGACATTGAAGCCTCGCAAGGAGGCGGCTACTGTCGAGTCCCTCGGCCCCCTGCTTGCCCGTTTGGAGAAGAAGAAGGACGCTGCCAATGAGTGGGTAGGAGACGTAGTGCCGATCTAACTTGCAGGGACTTTAAGGCCGGTAACTTTCTCCTCGCGCTCCGCAAGTACTACGAGGCTCTCGTCGACCTGTATCCATGGACTGCCTCGTCGCTGCTGTTCCTTCCGTGGGATGTCTACCGCTGCAAGCTTCCGGATCTGTGAGTTGGGGCTTCTGCGGCTTACTAACATTCAGCGAGGCTACGCTGTGGCTCAACATGGCCATGACCGCCCGTCGCCGGGCCACCCAGATCACTGAGACTGATGGCCCTCACATGGCATTCAAGATGCGCTGGCTACTGTTCGGCGTCGAGTGCGCCTCGCAGGTGATCGACACTCGCTTCGTCTCGCGCCGCTCACTCGCCAAGGCATATGACTGTGAGCTTTAATAGTGTCCCAATTAGCTGACAGCAGACATTGCCGACGTGCAAAAGACGCTGCTGGAGGTGCAGGCCTTTGCCGAGACACTCGGCGACAAGCTCGAGGACCTCAAGGCGTCGGCGCCCCGGCATTCGCAGATTGCGACGCTGATCCAAAAGTCCGAGGCACGCAACCCGAACAGCCCCTGGGCCCATGACGACTGCGTGTTTGACCACAGCGGATGCGGCTGCGACCTGAAAGGCTTTGAGAAGCTCTGGAAGGACAGCCTGGTCTCGCCTCGTAGCCGCAAGAACCGTCGCTAGGGCGGGCGTCTTGCCACATCTAAACAGATAGTTGATAGCAAAACTAGGACTAGTCGGCATGGCGACGGGGATGCAATAGGCTTGCATGTTCCGCCCAGGCAGGCCCCAGGCAGCAGAGATAGATATCGGGCCGTTGTACCGTTGTCTGGTATCGAAACGTGGTCGACGGGCTCGGAGCAGCCCGGAAAGTGAGCGCAATCGCAGGGGGGCGTGGTTGACCCTGTCTCGGTGCCACTTTGTCTTTTGTTCTTGTCCACTTTGGCTCAACCGATGCCACCGACCACCTCCGAGCACCGGCGAGCACCTATGCTTGCTCTCCAGCGCACGGGACACCCTTGCTCCACTCTCTCGCTCCACTCCAGCCGCCCAAGCACGTTTCCCCACGCTTTCCTCCTGCACTGACAGTATACTCACAGACTCTCACACACAGCAGCCGCCAAGGCCCCACAACCACACCCAAGGCTGCTCCATATCGCGGCTCCATTGCTTGGAATGTATGAGCGCAAGAGACCGATCCTCATATGTGCAAGTCGGTGGGGCACGTTGCTCCCACTCACCCCACTGCCGTCGCGACCCCCGCGAGGCCACCTTTGCAGGGCAGAGATAAGGGCTCGCAGCTGTAGATCTTTGGGGCATGTCGAATGGCCGTCGAGGTACATATGAGTGCGCCGTGTTCTCTCGTCTCCCCTTTCATACTCATCTCCCTCACCACCAACTTTCTCCCCCCCCACCATGCCGCCACGCAAGATGTTCCAGGTCGACCTGGACGACTACCGCTTCCCTCAGACCAGCAGCCGCTCTCCCACCGGCACCAGCGGCATCCCCCCACCACCTAGGCTGCCGGAGCCGCGGCGGGCCCTGGCGGCCTGGACGGCCGGTGGAGATCACGTCGATATCCGTATCCCGGACGTGTCGTACTGGCACTATTCACAAGAGGACGCGTCTCTGAATGCCCAAATCTGGGACCTGTTCCCCGTCGACAAGACCGAGGCCGATATCGGCCGCGACATTGACGCCGCGCACCGGACGCTTGCCGCGTGAGTCGTTGCAAAGGTCGAGCATGAAGGAGAGCTGACACTGTTGGCAGCAAGGACCCCGGTGTCGCAGAGTACAACTTTGGACAGCTCTGCAACGGGATCAGGACGTTTGAGAAGGCCAGCATCGCCGCATCACTGCTCACGCTGTGCGAGGTGCACCGCGGGCTGAGCAAGGCGGGCAAGGCGGTCCGACACCCGCTCGAGGCCCTCAGCCACCGCAAGAAGACCAAGAGCGTCTCGAGCCTGCAGGATATGATCGCCGTTGCGCAGCTGCGGAAGAGCGATGGCGATGCGTGAGTGCTGAGGCCGTGTCCTGAGCAGCACTGAGTTCCCACAGTCTCTTCGACGGCGGCGACACATGGTCCGCAATCCAGGAGTACACAGAAGCCCTTCTCAGCTTGTACCCGTGGATTCCTACCAGGCTGCTCTTCTCCGGCCAGGATGCCTTTGTCTCGGGCCTCGCACAACTGTGAGCTTGAGCGCGTATGAGAGTAGCTAACGCCAGTCACGCTACTCTGTGGCTCCAGCTTGCCGAGGCAGCAAAGGTGCGCGACCGCACTCTCACCGTGCGCGGGATCACAASGTKCARCTGKCAGATCGKCGTGYKSCASGSTGCKAGMSTGSTCACRAMCWYSAYSKTTGYSGACCGSTACACCATCYWTCTCSARGCRKWCMTGGYGTGMGTTGGMGACGGTCTGSACGSAGCTGASAAGCAGTCSTMGSGGAGACAAACGCCGGGTTTTCCAAGACCATCTCATCCGTCACGAGCTACTCGGAGCACACGTTCACCGAGGCCGCGCTGGATGCGAAAGAGTCGGCCCGCTGGCAGGAGTACCTCGCAGACCTGATCCGGGACTCGCACCTCGAGAGCCAGGCGAGCCTCGTCGACCCGTGGGCTCACCGCGACTGTGTTGATGTGCACAGTGGGTGTGGGTGCGACAACGAGTCGGTGCGCAGGCTTCTTCAGCCCGAGTAGAACCCGAGCTGGAGGGATAACTTGGACAGCACAGGCAGTGCCAGAGACTCGTAGCCCATGGACCAGACCCGCGATAGTTGTGATATAGATATGCTTACTTTTGTGACGCGCTGGGCACCCCTTGCAGCAGGACTCTTATGGAGATTGAAGGGCCTGCCGGCTGTCTGTCGACTCCATGACGTTACACATGCAGTGGCCACCCATCTCCGGTCCCCCGCGGTGTTGGGAGCAGCAAACAGCGGCGGGCCCATGCAGTAAACCGCCCAAGCCCACTATTTGCGACAGCCAGGGAAGCGCGAAGCGAACGCCACACTGCCCGTCCCACGCGCCGTGAACCACTTTCAGCTTTCAGCCGGGCCTCCAGCCGCTCAGCGCTGCATCGGGCCACTATCAGGCTCGACGCACAAGGTTGACCCAGCTGAGCGCGACGAGAGCATCAATCCTGATGGAATGTTGTTGAGAAGAACCTCATAAACTTGACACCGTTTGCACCGGTGCTGCGCGCCACCTCACCCACTCACTCTCACCATTGTCACTCTTTAATGACCACCAGTAATCTCGCCCTCGACACGGCGACGCTCACGGAACGCGTCTGGGACGACCCTTTTGTCGCCGAGGTCTTTGGGCTCATCCAGTGCTACCCCGTCACCGTCCAGTGGAGTGGAACTGCACCGCCGTTCACCGTGTAGGACATGGCTGATAGATGACCCACTGACCACAGCTCCGTCTACTCCGTCTCGGGGGGTTGGTTCGATGTCAACAATGAAGCCAACTACATGTTGCAAGACGTTCTCTACCGCGACTCGTACATGACACAAGCAAAATGGACGGTCGCCATCCCCGGCAACTGGTCGGTCAGCTTCCGCGTCGTCGATTCTCTGGGCCGAAACTATACCACATACCCCAAGATTATCGGCGAAGGCCCCTACTCGTCCTGCATACCGTCCAGCTTGCTGCCCCCCACGGCCACCTCCCGGCCCACACAGGACATCAACTACAACTACAACTTTAACAACTCTGGCCGCCTCGTCACGAGCATCGTGTCGCTGTCCGTCAGCCTGGGTGTCACGGCTATTATTGTGGCCCTCCTCATCTTCTTCTGCCGGAGACGCGCCAAGAAGAGGGAGAAGGAGCGCCTCGAGCGCGAGGCCAACCGCGGACCAGTGTATGCCCAGTTCTACCCCTCGCCCGGAGCAGAGCCGGTCATGTACGTGCAACTGACACCCGGCGCACCGTTTGTCCCGGCTGGCGCCACCCCAGAGGCCGCACGCGGAGGAGGTCCGCAGCTGCTCGCCGAGCCCGAACGGGATACCCTGTTGAGCCGTCCCGGAAGCCCGGCCATGTCGCAAGTCAGCGGCCCAGCTCCAAGCGGGCCTATGATGTCGCAAACGGGTGGTCCCGTGAGCATGCCCCCCTCAGTCGCCATCCCCGCCAATGCCGTCGCCTCGGGAAGCGGTACTCGCCATTCCGACGAGCGCCCATGAGCCACGCCCCCCCCCCCTAGTTCCACATCTTCCTCTCGTTTCAATAACTTGTACCTTGCGACAGCTCTACGCGGTTT